>PVKM010043394.1:0-12534 GCA_004027735.1 Carollia perspicillata | reverse complement strand
TGAGCAGCAAGTGTGATATGTAAAGTCGCCGTTCCCGGGCCACACGTGTGGAAGTATATACGGTCGCGCTCCGCTAAGCCTTTGTACTGCGCTTCAAAGTCAATGCCGGGCTCCAAGTCCTGTGGGAGTGGCGGCTTCCTCCTTTTGACTGAGACTCGAGTGTGAAAGGACTTTGATAGTCGAGTTGGTGTTGAAAAATGTTGGTTCTGCTAATGCACTCTTCTGGGTAGATTTTACATTTCCTAATCTGACATGCAGAATCGAAATGGAGAATGCCAGTTGCATGAATATTAAAAGGGGAGGCTTGCTTTGGCGGCATTCTCAACGCCGCCGAGGGAGTGACACTGCTTGCTCGGACGAGACTGAGGAAATACACAGAGAAAGCTCACAGGTGCCGACCGCCTACTTTTCTGCTGAGCGCTTTGTATGAGTTACCTTTGTCAATCCCCGTAGGCATCCCATGGAGCTGATACTCTTATTATACCCATTCGACGGATGGGGAAACTGACACTCAGAAACATTAAGTCTGGTGGGCTGTGTGCCAGCCACACTGGTAAATGATCTACTTTGATTTACGACGCAGTGTTGATAAGAAGCAAAGACATTTGAACAAAGAGAAGTGACGTGTCACAGACAGGACAAGTAAATGGTAACCCGACACGGAGTCCGAGACCAGTGGACTGGGCAGCCACGTCTGCGTTGCTTTTCCATCATTTGATAGTATCAGCCACGGTTGCATCTACTCTTTTGGGAGGAAGTACTAACAAAAAAAGACGGTTGGAAATTTTTGTGAATGTCATCGTAAATTCAGGGAAATGACATTGACGTAATTCCCAACATTTACAGTTTTGTCGACGAGTGGCCAGTCGGAGCAAGGGATGATGATTTTAAACTAGCCCAGTTTGCCCTGGCCAGGTGGCTCGGGTGGTTGGAGCATCCTTCCGGCAAGAACAGGCTGCAAGTTTGATTCCCCCGTCCGGGCACGCACCTGGGTTGAGGGTTTGATTCCCTGCTTGGGAAGCAGATGGGAGGCAGCCGATCGATGTTTCTCTGTCACAGGTGTCTCTCCCTCTCTCTCTCTCTCAAAAATCAATAAACTTATCCTTGAGTGAGGTGTTAAAAAGCAAGAAAATAAAACTAACGCAGTTCCATGGACACAACCCAGTCCCAAAACTGTTGCATATCGCTTGTGTTACTTCCCTGGCAAAACCCCAGTAAATGATATTTTGAGGAGTATTTGTAAACTTTAGTAATTACCTAAACAAAGACCAGGAAAAGACACGTGAGCTGTATTATGATGGAAAAGCAGGTGCACCATGGAAATAAGACAACTATTTGCCAAACGTCTCAACGTCCTTAGAAGAATTCTCTCCACGGAGACTCTGCTTCAACTCCGGGCAGCATCGTAGCTCCGGTGTTTTGCACAGTTTTCCTAAACAAATTGAATTCCCGGAATGGTTTGTTTCCCCTGGGATGCGCCGGGGAGGATCGAGGTCTGCAGTGGAAGGCAGCACATAAAAAAATACAAAAGAGAGGAAAGGAAAGCTTCATTTATTTGTCTCTTCCATTTTGACTCAAAAAAAAAAAAAAAGTACGGCTGAATCTGGAACAGCTGTGAAGAACTGGTTAGCTTTGCATGTATTTCGTCTGGGGATTTGGGACAACATTTTGGATTGACAGAAACTCCGCAAAGTGCGGGGACTTCAATTTCACTGGGGTCTTAACGTTTCTGGTTCATCTTTTTTTGTCCGCCATCTTTGTTGTTGTCACTATTGCTTTATTGATATTGATTTAACTTTTTAAGATTGAAGTCTAGGCCCAGGCTGGGTGGCTTGGTTGGTTATAGCGTCGCCCCCACCCCCACACCAAGGTTGCAGGTTCGATCCCCACTCAGGGCATATACAGGAAGCAAACAGTGAATGCAGAAGGAAGTGGGACGACAAATTGATGTCTCTCTCTCTCCCCCTCTAAAATCAATATATAAAAATATTTTTAAAATGTAAGTCTAGTTAGTGTATGACACTATATAACTTTTAGGTGTGCGGTGCAGTGACCTGGCGTTCATACACCTTATAACGTGAACACCACATTCGCTCTAGTGTTCATCTGTCATCCTACCAATGTCCTCACCCATCTTCCAGCCCCTCCCCTTCGGCCACCATCGGTTTCTGTCTGCTCTTCTATAAAGATCTTGTTATGAGCCAGCCCTGCGTGAGGTGCCGAAGACGGAATGATGGAGAGGAAAAGGGACAGGGAGGCAAAGGCAGGTAAATGGCACTGAAGTGGGACCCACGAGAACTGTTAGACAATAAAATAGCACCGTGAGTAGACCGCAGCCGGTGTTCGAGAATTTAGACACAAGCAATCCATCCAGCGTGTCGGGGATGATATGTCACATAAAGGGAACCTCTGTTGAATGTTTGACTTGGGTTTTGTCCAAGGCCTCACTGAAAAGTGTCTTTTGCACTGTGTGTTTGGGGCGCCATTTATAACGTGTAGGACCAGACGGCTCTGGTACTGACACGGCCCTAACACCATCCTGGAAGGGAACAGGCCACAAGAAAGGTGGGTCACTTCCTTGCTCCCCTCGTGTCTGCGGCCTGACCACAAAAAAGAGGGGGTAGTACCTGCCAGAAAAGGTCAGAACTCTTCAACATCTCCCATGATTTCAACAGCCTTCTTGGGGCCAGGGGAAGTGAAGACCAGTTCCAAACTGTTCGCGATCTTTTGCATCAACGGTTACGTGCAGTGAATGGGATGAACCAAAAATTCAGCCCCGGCCGAGCGGTGATTGGTGAAATTCTGTTTTACAGATGCCGCCACCGGAAATCAGAATACATGGGGGTGCGGGGGTGGGAGGACGCGCCCCCCCCAGAGAACTCGAGGAGAAGAAACCATCAGAAAAGTATAGAATCCCAGCCTAGACGGACACCATTCAGTTCTACGCAGCGTATACCTCATCTGCGAAGCCATTGCTTCGAGCGAAACCAGAAGGCTTTGAGAAGCATTTAAAAGACAACTCGGGCTGAGTCGGCTTCTGTCTCTTTTCCCCGGATTGATCCGTGTGGCCTCCTTCATTGAAAAGGAAAAGTCCTCAGACAATCCTAATCACATTGTCAGTCAGGCAGTCGTCTCCTGAAAGAGGCTCCTTCACCTTTAAGGGTGCACGTACAATAGTGATATGTAAGCACTTCAAAGGCTCGATACCCCTTTTTTCTGCAAAGCAAGGCTGGGTGAGGGAAAAATCAATATGTTGGAAGGAAAGGTCAGGCGAGGGAAAGTGACATGAAACAGAACTAAGAGAACAATATCCTTCATGAGGCGCGTTTGAAGTTCCCTTTCCCCCTGTGCTCCCTTCGCCGCAAATCTATTTTATTCAACGAGGGCAGGCTGCATTCTTCAGGAAAAAGTCATATTTTAAATATTTATCTATTCGACAGCATCCTTATTGCATACGATCTCGGCCCCATTGACTAATCCTCACACAGAACAGTGGATGCTTGAAAGTCCGCATGGCGTGCGGAGTGGCCAGATTTTTGTTCTTCCCTTCCTCCTGAGCCGTGGGATTCGAACACACACACACACACACACACACACACACGCACGCACGCACGCACGCACGCACTGGCCTACCTTTTTGAACGGCTCCCCATTTACTTTTTCAAGTGGGCCAGATGCACGACTATAGTCCTTAAAAGGGTCAGGACCGTCTTCTTATTTCTCCACTCTCTACACTTATTGCTTGGGGATAGCTTTTAAGTAGCCCATGAACCCTTTTTGCTCTGGCAATACATTTACCCACAATTAACAATCAAGCCGTCTTCCCTTCATTCAGGAGGCCATTCTCCCCGGCCTCATTTTCCCCCGTCTCTCTCTTGATCCGCCATTGTGCGGAGAGCTGTTTGTACCACCTCACGGTGCCCCCCTCACCAGCCGCACAAGGAACGGGTGTGGGGGGGAGGGGGAGAAAGCCCCCGCCATTCAGATGTTGAATAGCAAATTGCTCTTGAGTGTCCTTGCTTTCCCCCGGCTCCCCCCCTCCCCTCCCCCCCTTCCCCTGGAAGGACGGGGGGGTCGCTGAAAGCAACCGTACATTTTGTGCAGTGCTCTTGACAACAAGCGTTTCACACCTGAAGCCTTTCAGAGCACCTCAGAAGGACCCCTTCAAACCACTTAATTGCCAATTGCTTTGGAGCTCCTCATGAAAGTCCATTGTGTCGGCCAGCTCCATGGCTGTGACGAAGTATGCGAAAATGAGAGTCCTCTTCTTCTTCCAGGGCCAAGGCGGCATTAAACATCCCCAGATCACTGCTTTGCTTGCTGCTAACAGGCCGTGATTGGCTCCCATCGGAGGTATGCACCGAGAAGCCTTCTAGCGTTATTTGAAAATGAAAGATGCCATTTTCCTTGTGTTCTTTGTCAGGAAAGAAAAAAAAAAGATCAAAATAAAGAATTGCCTGAGATATCCAAGAAAAGGGTCTTCACTCACCCTTGCTGTGCTGGGGGCCGGGGAGAGGCCCGGGCCGGGTGAGGAGTCGGCACGGAGCAGGCTTCTGCGTTTCGTTCCTGGTTTTCATTAGGCTGAAAGCAAATTCAAGGGTGGGCGCATCCTCGAAGTGAAGAGGCGCTAGCCTTGAAGTTCGAATCGACTCACAATAAGATGCCGCTCAAGAAAAGAAGGCTCACCTTGAAGGCCGCGGAACTGGATTTGATTTTCAAATGACTTGGCCCAAACCCACACCCAGTTTTCACGCCAGTTGCCAACAATACCCTCGGTCTGATGAAGGACCACACTTGGGAAGCATCGGAGTCGTGAATAAAATATTCCTGGTGAAATGTATGTCTTCTCATTGTGAGGGGAATGGGCTGCCCAGGTGAGGAAGACATACGAATGAAACGCAATCTAGTCAGAGGGCCACCAAGCTTGATGGCGGAGGCATGGGGTCCAGATGTCAGGATCGGTCAAGGTCCCTTCTTTTTAGGGGACGTGCTGGGTGCTTGGGCCCCCACGGTTTGTTCCCCAGCACTTTGCAAGCTGCAGATCTGATGCTGGCGGAGTCTGGGTCACATGGAGCGTGCCTTCCAATCTCCAGGAAGCTGTGTGTTTCCCAAAACACATCCCCGTTCCTCTGACTCAAAAGCTTTCCAGGGCAGCTGATGGTTTAGAACTGGGACTCCTGGGGGAATTCAGTGCTCTCCGAGAGGAGGAGGAGGAGACGTGTCTTTTCCCACACGTGTCTAATGAAACATGCCTCGGAGTTGGCTTCTATTTTGAGCCAGAACACTGTTCGGCGTGAGGCGTCGGGATGATGGCTTTCCTTGCCGCCAGCAAACTTCCTTTTGTCGGTCAGTGGTCAGATGCACTTTGATTGGGAGTCTGCGTTTTATGTTCTAGGAGGAAAACGCTGAGATAAACTCCATAGGTGCGTTAGATGTCCAAGTAAGTGTTATTTAATGAAGGACTGTCAGCACATCTGTCTCTCCCGACAGACTGTGATCTTCGAACATGGGACACCATCTTATTTGTAAAGCTGACTAGGGCACATCTGTCCCCAAGAGTTGCCGCGCAATAGGTACTGGTCACCTGGGTGTCTGTTCTTTGGGGACAAAAACCATTTCGTCAACCTCTGAGTCTCTGGGTCCAACTCGTTGGAAAGGGAGACCGGGAAGCAGGGAGATGGTGCACAGGTGGTCACTCTGGAGGGGTGCTCAGTGTATGAGCCCCCTCCAGGACACCACGGAGGGATCGGAAGTGCCTCGAGACCAACTGTAGGCTTTTCAAATGCCTGTTCTTCTTCTCTTTGTTGCACTCGATGCCGTATCCTCCAACTTTCTGGCATTTTTGAAAAGAAGTTAACACTCTCTCTTAAGGAATTTTTTAAAGAATATATAATTGCTTTAGCAACAAAACACCTTTTATTCTTGCCCAAACAATCCATGGCCCATGGGAAGGGTCTTCCCTTCTCTTAGCCAACGCATTCAATAAGGCACTTCTTTCTCCACTGTCCCTTAACTCAGGGTGCCAGCTGGCTTTGCCACTTACCTGGCAACATTTATTCACGCAAACGGTGGCAGATTTCATCAAAGCCTTGTCAGTACCTCCTGGTGACCGATTTGTCGTCTCGCGTTCTTTGGGGTTCCTCTGGCCATTGCCAAAAGGGGGCGAAGAGAGGAGTCTTCTTTTTCTTGAAAGGACAGCTCTCCATCGGCAGAGCGGAGCACGCACCTCTGGGAATGTTTAAACCAGGAAGTTTAAATCTGTCTAAAATTGTTTGAGTTTGAGGCTGCAGCTCTGGCTGAAATATGTCTAGGTTACATCAGGCATTCGCGCACGGTGCTGGGGTTGAGCAATACGCGGAGTTTTAGCTATTGGAAGGCAGCGGCCCTGATATTTTGGGGTGTTCCCTCTGAGTCCAGCACTCTGCACATGTTACATCACCTAGCACTCACCTCTGTGTGCTCCTGCATTTCTTATTAATGATGGCACCAGCAAGAAGCAGTCATTGCCCCGAATTTACAGAGGCGGGAACTCAGGCCATTGTGTTTTCCGAGCTAGAGAAAAGCCATCTTTCTTCCCACTCCTTCGAGCAAAACACCTGCTCTCCACTCCTAGGAGCCCCAGGGAACTGTGGGTGATAGGAACCTGTGCGCCAACCTCGAGTGCAACAAGCTGGTAGCTCCATATAAGTGATACTTGAACTGAGACCGGCCAGGTGGGTAAGTCCACAGGTCACGAAATAAATACGCCAGAGTTTCCCAAAATGAGCAGAACACAGATCTGCCTGAGGCTAAAAGAAAAACACTGGGCTGGCGTGGGATGGGAGGCTGGGGTGGAGGGACCGATTCTACACTCTGTCCACTCGGTAGGTAGTGAAATGTGCGTTGGGATTGAACTTCCACCAGTGGCCATGGCTTGTGACTTAAATATTGAGAGGCTAGAAGCTCCTTTTCTTCATTTTCAGATCATCTTCATTATAATGATCATGGCAACAATGGTAGCAATCCATTCACCACTTAAAATGCACCGATATTTTATATGAATGAATTCCTTTATTTCTCCCCAGGACCTTATTACTGAATGATATTATTAGATCCACTACTGAATGGGAAAACTGAGGCTCAGGAATGTCAAATGACTGCCTAGAGCAAGCAGACAGCTGTGTAGATGGGTAAACACAGGCCCATGAGTGTCCAATATGGAGCCTGCACCCTATACCATTATACTACAACATATATTCGATATAGGATCTCTGAATGAACTCATCCCCGCCCATGGCTGCAGCTCTGCCCAGAACATACTGATGAAGTGACGCCCATGTCATCGCCCAGGACAAACATATTATCCATACACATGAGTAGAAGTGTATGGATTGTGCCCAAAGTTGAACTTGTAACCTGCTCCCCAACCCTCCTTCATTATTTTGCCTCCTGCTCAATGACACCTTCCACCTGATGGCTCCAGTGTGAAGCCTAGAAATGGTCCTAGTCCCATCCCTCCCACTCAGTAGGAGAGATCCCTGATGTGCTGCTGAGCCTTGCTCTTTATTTTTTCACAAATCTGTCTCTCCCCTTCCTTCTTTTTTTAAAAAAGATTCAGTTTATGTATTTTTTAGACAGAGGGGAAGGGAGCGAGAAAGAGGAGAGAAACATCCACATGGGGTCGCCTCTTGCGCGCCCCTTACTGGGGACCTGGCCCACCACCCAGACATGTGCCGTGACTAGGAATAGAACCGGCGACCCTTTGCTTCGCAGTCCGGCACTCAATCCACTGAGCCACAGCAGCCAGGGCTCTCCCCTTCCTTCTCATTGCCCACACCTTAAGTCACAGCTCATCCTTAATCACTGTCATTGCCTTCTACAGCCCTCCCGCGTCCAGCCTGGGTATCTCAAACTCCATTGTCTGCCCTTGAACTGGAGTGATCTGGCTAAAGATGGTTCTGACTCCAATCTTCAATGCTGAGATCTAGCCACTGGCTGCCAGTGTCCCCAGGTCATATTTAACCCAGCACACAAGGCCGTTCGTGACCTGGGTCCTCTTTACTGGAGCGAGCGTCTTCCCACTTCCCTCCCACACTGGACGGCACCCAGGAATAGCCAGCACCCACACAGGCACTCGGCACTCGGTTCGCGATTGACAAATGCTTGTCACATTCATGAGTATGTGCTGAGCCAAATACTTCCATCAAGAATGGTTATAAATTCGCCTTTAAGGTCAATAATGCAAACCGATGAGCTAACTTTGGTTTTCTGGGCCACAGGGAAAATAATGACCAGCCTATCACTTCCCCCCAAATTGTTTGCAAGTCAGCAATTGCACTATTTGCTGCAAATCGTCATACCATGGCTCTCATGTCCCTGAGCTTGTCCCCTCTAACATGAAGGGGTGATCACTTCTGGGACACAGAGTTAGATTCATTTGGCCACACATCCCTGACTTTAAAGCGAATCATCTTTCTTTCGATTTAAACAAAAGCCAAGTCATTTCCGTTGTGGTTTGTTTGAAGCGGTTGCACACCGTCCCTGCTCTGCAGATAGAAAGTCAAGGTTGCTTGTTCCCAGGCAGGGTTTGGCAGTAAGCACAGAGAATGGCTTTGGCAGACTTAGTTGGATCGACTTGAACTTGAGAGCTGGCCTCCCTCGCATAGAAATTCCCAGCGCTATCCTTAATGGGCCTCAGAGATCTCAGAGTGAAAGGATTTGCTGATGAGGAACATCTGCCTTCGGACCTCGTGAAGATTCCACGGAAAGTTCTATTTTCCAAGCTGTGTGTATCCTCCCATGGAATTCCCCCCACTAATCTTGATCTCGGGGAAACCCCTCAAAACATGCCCACCGGTTATCAACATGAACTTTCCCCAAACCTCCTCTCCCTAGCAGGGCCAGTGACACTGAATTCTTGTTAGAAAGCACAGAGAAGCTATGGAAATAATTGAATGAGCCCTAACGCCATCACTGCCCTGTGACCCGAAGCTCTGGGAAGCTTTGGGTGTCTTCAGAAGCGAATAGAAAATGCCCCAAGAAGAAGCTTTACTCTTCACCAGGTGGTTTAAGTACATACAGACTGTACTTCAAGAAATCTGAATGCAGCATGTTTGATGATGTTAGAGTTTTTCTGAGTGGTATAGACAAGGGATTTTTGAATGAAAGAACCTCCGCTCACTATTCTCCCAGAAGCATATCCAGTCCAAGGCAAGACCACACATCGTGGCGTTCAAGACCATCCACAAGGTCAACCGCTCTACCGCCACGCAGTGCCGGACAGAAAGAAACACCAACGAATCCCTGACGAAGGTTCAATTCAGATATCCAATGGACATTTGGGATCCACACTTCCTAACCGAAGGCAGGATGTCGATTTCACAAGGAATGAAGAATGAGGAACATTCACGAAGGAAGACACATTATGCAGTTGACGGGGGGTGGCGTTCTATTCCTGACGCCTGCCGAAGGGGCCCGTGCTACACTCCGACGGCAGAAGCAGGCAGTGCTTCTCTGGTGTGGCATTTTCTCCACCCCTGGCAGGAAAGATCTAATTTGAATGTGCGCGGAGACATGTGGTGTTTATGGGGAAAGTTGTGTGTGGGTGGGTGTGCACTTCACTACTCGGGAGGGGTGGGAAGTATGATTCAGATTTCACAAGGCTCTCCCCCTTTGGAATACCAGGAAACCAAAGCAGTCAACTGGGTGAATCTACGCTGCAGATTAGCCCAGAAAAGCAACCAGGTCTTCTCCCGTCACAAAAGAAAGGTAAACTGTTGCCATACATTATTTAAGAAATGCTTTTCCTTCTCCTGAGCAGATGATCTAGTTCCTGTTCGAAACGGACAGTTTCCTTTTAAAAACGGAATGAAGCCTATCGTGATTGCAAACAGATGAAAAGTAATCCGGGAGTTTGCCACCAGGTAGCACTTGCGTCCTGAAAGTCAAGGAGAACGGCGCAGGTTTTGATAAGTCATATACTGTACAGGCACTACACGCTATCCAATGAAGATCCCAAAAGCTAGGTCTTATCCCTGAACCTTGATTACCCGTAAGCACACGCATGTATGAAAATAGATATTTCCAGAACCATTTCCTAACTGTTTACTAGGTATGCAGTTCTGGTTGCGACGAAACTTGGAACCATGGGAGAGTGCTATTTACTGATGGATCAGGGTCCAAACTCAGAGCCCTCTCTGGGGGCCAATGTCATGACTTTCCCTGGCCTCTGAACACTGCCCTGCTGCCCTTAGATGGGCACGTGGACAAGACAAAGGGAAGAAGGGAGAAGGAACCTGGCCCTGGTTTTGCTGGTTGGCATGGTGAGAATTTCTCCCACGCCTTGAGTTTAGAATAGAAATCCCCAGGGTAAAATGTAGGCATGCAAAAGCTCAGAAACCCTTGATGAGGGTTGTTTCATGCGTTCTGGCGCCTACGAGTACTTTTTTTCCCCAGTCCAAGGATCTGGATAATTATCTTAGTCCGTGGTGGGTGGTATCTCATTGCCAAATTAGTCTCCTGAGAGTGGGACTCCACCAGGCTTTTGCAGCTCATGGTCTGAAATTTCTGGCCTAATTGATTTCGATTTGTAATACTTCTTTGCTTTATGCAGAAACTGTTGTTCTTGTCACTGAGCGGCCGCCGTAAGCCTCGAACGGTGTCCCACGGAAACTAGCATCTTGCTTTCCCGAGAGGTCGCTTCTCGAGTAGAGGGTGCAAGTCTGTTCTACTGGCTCTTGTCGGTCCTCCGAGATGTCGTGGGGACTCAGGAAGGGTTCGTGGAATTGAATCCTGTAGGGTGGGGGTTCCACACGGCAAGCTGTCTGCTCTGATGAAAGAAAAAGAAGAAACGATGGCCTGGCCACCATGTTCACGTTCTGCTTTCACTCCTTATCAGCGATGCAATCGTGAGCGAATCATGGAACCGAGTAGCTGATGGTAAAACAAGCAGCTACTGATACCGAAGATCCTCACAGAGCTACGATGTTCAAGGGAGAGTATCTACATGTAAAAACAAGTGTCCCTTATAAACATACAGTACGACAGAAACCTGAAGTCAAGTTAGAATGACATTATACAGTGGGAGAGCCGTGAACCTCAGTTTCCTATGCGACTCCTATGGGAGGGCAATCATTGTGCCTGTTTTACAGATGACGTGTGGGTACACATGCAGATGACCACAGGACCACACAGATCAAGAAGAAGACTGAAGTGCATTGTTGGAAGCCAAATACACATCCGGGTCCACATCTGGCCTGATGAGGGCCGCCATGGCTTCAGAGACCCTGCCTGGGGATGCTGACTTCCGGGATCGCCAGTGTCCTATTGGACAGGAAGATTCTAAGCCCAAGAAGATTATTGATCACTATTGTTCAGACCAGTGTTGGTGGCCATTGTTCTTCAGGAATTCAGGAATTGGTTTAGGGAGAGAGAGAGTCTTTTGAGGTCTGGTACTGAAGGATAAGTAAGATTTCTCCGGGAGGAGAAGGAAGGGGGAGTGGTCTTAGAAGACACAGGAACAGAAGTCCAGAGGTGGACAATGACGGGGCTCATCTGTGATTTTCTAAACAACGAGACTCAGAGGATAGATGTGGTCAAGTGAGTGGGTCTCAGATATAACTGAGTTTTATTGAGAATCTCTCCTTAGTAAGCACCAGCCTGGGGATTTCACATATATCACTTCATTTAACCCTCCAGCAATATGATATGCTAGCTATCAATATACCTTTAAAAAAAGATTTTATTTACTAATTTGTAAAGAGAGAAGGAGAAACATTGACATGAATGAGAGAAAAATATTGATGGGTTGCCTCTCATACATGCCCCGACAGGGGACCGAACATACAACCCAGAAATGTGCCCTGACCAGGAGTCGAACCGGTGACCTTTGGCTTTGTGGGACGATGCCCAAACCAACTGAGCCACACCGGTCAGGGCAATCATTATGCCTGTTTTACGGATGATGTGTGGGTACACATGCAGATGACCACAGGACCACACAGATCAAGAAGACTGAAGTGCATTGTTGGAAGCCAAATACACATCCGGGTCCACATTTGGCCTAATTCTCAAGTTTCGCTTCGTGGAAACTGACGTTCAGAGAGAGCTGGCGACCTACCCAGGGGACACAGAGTGGCTCTCCAATACACTGGGGTTCAAATGTGGGTTTTCTGCATCTGAGTCTGGTGACCTTTCTACCGTACGATCTTCCTGTGAGAGAAATTGGGAGAGAGACCCAGAGTGGTGAGTATAGCGAAATTGCAAATACTCTTGAAGATGAGGATTTAGACGGTATTCAGTGACTAGCTGAGGCCTTAGAGCAGGAAGGCGGAAGCATCAGCTTGGTGGGCGGGGTCAGTGAGAACTGCGCACCTGGTTAAGATAGTGATTGAGAAGTAAGTGTTTTTCTAAGGGCAGCAGGAGCAAGGTAGCATCGGAATGACCCAAAACCATCATGGAATGTGGAAAACGGCTACGGGCAGAGCCAAGGAGAGCAATCAATGAAAGATGACAGATTTCTGGCCTAGTGGGGCCTTTCTTCGGCCATCCTCCCCG
>PVKM010043393.1:0-12529 GCA_004027735.1 Carollia perspicillata | reverse complement strand
AATCAACACAGTGTAGGAGCTTGATCCCCCTTGATTGCCCCTTTTCTCTGCAGGAGGAGGAGGAAGAAGAAGAAGAAGAAGAGGAAATGGTGGAGATCCCAACTGAGGAGATCATCACAGCACCACACGCCCGGCGCTCCAGCTATGCCTTCTCCCATCAGGAAGGCTACGCAAGCCTCATCACACAGGGCACAATTCTGCGGAGGTCCCTGGCGGGGGACCACAGACACATGCAGCCAATGCTATCTGATGAAGAATTGTCCACAAGTGCTGACGCCATCTGATGAATTGTCTGTGAGCATCGTGTCACCCTGGTACCAGCGGAAGATGTCACTCCGGGGGTAGAGGAGGTTCTGGCACCAGATGGGGAAGGTATCCTTGGGGACATGCAGCCCACCTCCACAATGAGCTCCTCCTTAATGCTGGAGGGAGGGGCAGCTCTCTTTTTTTTTTCTCTTTGGTAGATGTAATAATGAAAAAATTAATTAAGCCATGAAATCTAGAGATTCATACTATTTTGAGTCGGTAAAATGTTTTTTTGAACACACATTTCTGAATGTCCATTTTTGTGTAATTCTCACACAGTGCGAGGGCGGACCACACAACTTGGAAGGTATTTGCATGCTCCTTTAGAAATTGTTCTAAAAGTAGGCATGGTTTGCATTATCTGGACCACCAAAGACCATGGCATGTTTTGAACTTTTTACAGAATAAGAATAGAACTGTTTTGCTTGTATGAAGGGAAGAAAACCAGACTTTTAAAATTCCAGTAAATGATAGACTTAGAAATTTAGGCCCCTTTCTTCTGAGATCTCTTTCGGCAATCGTTGGAATTTCTTACACACACACACACACACACACACGCGCGTGGGTGCGCACACACACACACAAATGCTTCCTGGTTGAAGACAGGATTACCCTTCTCACCTAGAAGGCCTTAAAATCTCCAGCAAATCCCAGCTCTCCCAGGGGTTGGGGCAAGAGAGGGACCCTGGGGCTTAAGCTTTATTGACTTGATGGTGAACTTGTATTTGCACCAGTGATATCCTCACATGAAGCTACAAGTACTGGCAGTTAGTCAGATTGGGACCCATGGGGACTGGAGGCCACAGTGCTCCGTAGGGACACAAACTAGTGATACACTCTTGAGGTAAAAAAAGAAAACTCACTGATTTGAGGTTTAGCTCCTAGGTAAAGGAATTTAGCAAAACTTTCTCAAGTTTTTAGTAATTGCAGTTTGCTGATGTGTCTTAAGGACGTTGTTTCTTGTCCTGGTGTTTATGGTACTCTTAGCCCCTTCACTATTACCAACTCCGAAGACAAATTTCAAAGCCTCTTTCCTAAATATGTGAGAATTAATTTCACCTGTTTTCAAACTTTTACTAGAACACATCTTGGAAGATGTGTGTGCCATATGAGAAATATGTTGGTTTCTCTGCAAAAATCACATTTCTATTATAAAAAATGTTATTCGGTAAATGCCAGTGTAACCTTTAGTTACATGAACTGATGGCATGAAATCCCTGTATTATAAGGAGTCATGTTATTCTTACCCATATTTTATGGTAATTCATCTCTAAAACGTTTAAGATGTTTTAAACAATAAAACATCAAAATTTTGTGATCTCCAATATCCTCATTATACTAAAGAGTCTGACAAGTCCACAGTGTGTGGATTTCCTCGGAGAGAACTGCAGGGGGTTAATCTCTGTGCTGGTCTCGCCAGTGAGCGCAGCCTGGTTCTGCTCAGGATCCTCACCCCCTCCAGCTGGTCCCTTTTCTGCAGGGTCTGCTCACTGATGCCTCCGAGCAAATGCACACCCTAGAACCGCTCTGAGTCATATCATTGTCATGCTGTGAACACCCTCTAGAATCCAGGAGAACGCCAGCCAGCTTCTCAACCAGTGTCAGGGATCCCCATCTTTTTTCCTCGTGCTTCCCCAGTGAGACTCTCAGTTAAGACATCTCTCAGTTAAGGCACTTTCTCTGTATCCAGTACCACCTGCCATCGCTTCTAAATCATACTTCTCAAACTAAGTAGGACTGTGTGTCCTGAGGGCCATCTTTCCATTTATCACATGCCAGAAAAAGAGGACAGAGTGATAAAATGATAAAATTACACAACTTGTTTTCTCCTCTAGTCACCTTTTTACCCTAGAAACTTTGTTCATTAACCAGATAGAAATGAACCAACGCACAAAAATCATTCTGAAGTTTTGAATATTTAACATCCTTGAGAGCTGCAGTTTGGGGCCATACTACCCCCTACAGGCCTTTTGTAGCAAGGCACAGACTCTTTGGGTCCCTGAAAGAAAAGGTAGGTGTGTATTTCAGACACATTACATTTGTTGAGACACATCTTTTGATCTCAAAGATTTTTTTTTCTTATTTTCATATCCTGTTGGGATTGCAAAAGGAAAAAGCGTGAGAAGTCCTGATTATCTGTTGAGAGAACGAGAGGCCTCTTTTTTCTAAAATTCAGCATCTCTCACCCCACCCCTACCTCTCAAGTCTGCATTATAATATAAAGTAAGAACTGCGTCCAACAGCTCTACTGTGGGAAGTGTATCTAAGAATTGGTGAGAGAAAAGCTATTTTGCAAGACAGACAGACAAATCCTGGGAGGGGGAGAACCCAGTGGGAAGTGGGGGTAGCCTTGGAAGGATGGCAAAGCTATGAATTCCCCAGTAGAGGGAGTCAAACGCTTCAGACAGACCTGCACATTTGCACAGTACGTCTGAGCTAGCCCCTTCCCCAGGAACTGCAGAGAGAATGCGCACCAAGGAACAGGTGATTTCAGGAAGACTAAACTTTCTGCGTACCAGATATAATAAATACATAGCGGTGCAGAACAACTCTGGCTTTGGGATTCTGCTGTAAATGTGATACAGTTACTTTCAGTAGCTAGTGAAGCAAGAGGAATTTGACTTCATAAATGATACTTTCATGAGTCATTTTCTTTTTTATGTTTATATACAGTATTTTAGCATAATAAAAATTCTTGCTAATATTTAAAATTTCAAAAAATCTGAACAGGGCACTATAAATTATAAAAGGGAAACACTTTAATATTGAAGAAATGTTTTTACTCCAATCAGAAACAGCCGAGTCATAATTTGAATCAGTTGCTTCTTGCCTTTTCGGTTCTAAGTAAATCAGAAGACAGAGCAAACTTTGACTATCAAACTTGTTACACTGTTATATTTTCACAGCCTAAAGTGCAGAGAATAGACAAATGGGACTTCATCAAACTAAAAATTTTTTACACAACAAAGGAAACCATCAACAAAATGAAAAAGCAACCCACTGAATGGGAGAGCATATTGTCTGATACATCTGATAAAGGGTTAATATCCAAAATTTAAAGAACTTAGAAAACTCAACACCAAAGAAACCCAAACAATCTAGAAATGGGCAAAGGACCTGAGTCAACACTTCTCCAAAGAGGACATGCAGATGGCCAATAGACATATGAAAAGATCCTCAACACTAATGATCATAGAAGTGCAAATTAAAACCACAATGAGCTAACACCTCAAACCAGTCAGAATGGACATCAACAGTAAATCAACAAGTGCTGGCAAAGATGCCGAGGAAGAGGAAGCCTAGTGCACTACTGCTGGTGAGAATGCAGACTGGTGCAGCCACTGTGGGAAGCAATATGGAGGGACCTCAAACAAAAATGGAACTGCCTTTTGACCCAGGAATCCTACTTCTGGAAATACATCTGAAAAAACCCCGAAACACTAATCTAAAAGAATATATGCATCCCAATGTTCACCGCAGTGTTATTTACAATAGTCGAGATTTGGAAGCAGCCCAAGTGCCCATCAGAAGATGAGTGGATAAAAAAGTTTTGGTACATTCACACAATGGAATGCTATGCAGCTGTAAAAATGAAGGAACTCTTTCCTTTAGTGACGGCTTGGATGGACCTGGAGATTATTATGCTAGGTGAAATAAGGCAGTCAGAGAAAGACAAATACCATATGATCTAATACCTATTTCTAAATGTCTCTTGAGATAGGGAGATTCACACGTCCCCTCTAACTGGTGCCATGATAGAGAATGCTGAGGCTGTGCGTCCCTGCTAGTATCACAGCGCCATGATGCTCTTACAGCCCTCTCCCATCTGCGTGAGAGCAAGCCAGTGATGAATAGGAGGGCTCAGGGTCTCAGGAGGCTCGTGGCAGCAACAGGATGGAGCATCACCAGAAACACGGCAGCCACAGCCCCATCTCTGTGAATGGATCTTGGATGTGCCTGTGTCTGTACAAGTACCTGGCTTTTCATCCTTCAAACCCCATTCGTGTATAGACAATATAGTCTGATTTTGCTGCAATATTCACAGTAAGTTCTAGGTTGAGAACATGAAGGACAGAAATGCAATGAAGCATGGCTTCGTTTTTCAAAGGGATGCACCAACTCTTGTTCCCCAAGCCGAGAATCAGAGTCAGCCTCGTGGTATACACTAGTACGTGAAAGAAAAGAGAGAGGAACTGTGAAATAATGTAAAAGAAAAACTTACTCTTACATATTAAACTATAATTCTTTAATCAGGAATAATCTCTTAAGCAAACAACCAAAACAAAGCAAAATGGGTCCTATTTTATGAAATAACTGGAATTTGCTCTGTGGTACTCTCTGTTTGTTTCCTGCAGTATTCTCTTGTCCAAAGAGAACAAAGCTGATTGAGCTTACCAAGCCACAAAGGGAAATAATAAGCCAGGAAAACGGTTCCTTTTAAATAGTTTCAAGAAAAATGAATGATATCAGTTAGCCTTTTCCATCATGGCCTATTCCTGAAATGAACATCTGAATAAAAATTATGTAGTAATTATTGAAGCTCATGAGAAACTCCACGTTATATCAGAATAATATTCTGATAGGTTTCATTCTGATATTATAGTTGCCAACATTTTCCACTAACAAAATAGCCATAGGACATAGGTTTCCCCCCTATCCCCAAAGAATAAAACTGAATTAGTAATAGCCTGTATGAGTGGGACCAAAAAGAACCCAGGTTTTGGGATTTGAATGACTTAGGTTTACATCTCAGCTGTTTTGCTTAACAGTTATGTGGCTTGGACAAGAATCCAAAAGCCTCAGCCTTCTTACTTATAAAATGTAAAGGATTTGCAACATTTCTGTGAGAACAGAAAAATAATAAGGATAGTATAATGGTGTACAGAGGCCTTGCTGGAGACTAAATTTGCTTTTTAGAGAGTTGCTTTTCCTGACTTATCTAGTAGGATGGCTGCAGAAAAGCTTCCTTGGTCCCCAACTGCAGACTTCAGAGATGCTGTATTGGTCCCCAGGTTTTTGGAAATCATTGACTGAAGTCTACACTTTATTCAGATTTGCTTAATTTTTACCCGGCACCCTTTTTTTTGTGTCCCAGCAGCCCATCCAGGCCACTGCATTATGTTTACTTGTCATGTCTCCCTTGGCTCCTCTAGGCTGCTATGGTTTTTTGATTTTGCTTGGTTTTGGTGACTTTGTTTAGACCACTTTGAAGAGTACTGGTCAGGTAGTTTGTAGAAGGCCCCCTAATAGACATTTGTCTTTTTCTTAAAAAAAAAATTGCACTAGGGTTATGGGTTTTGGGGAGGAAGACCACAGGTGAAGTGGCATTCTCATCATGACCTATCATGGGTATTAACATGATTTTGCCATCTGGGATTTTAACATGAGGACATTCACCAGCAGCTCAGAGAGGCAGCCAGGGGATGCGGGCCTAGGGCTCAGTGCTAACAGAAGCAGCTGGGTGACTGTGACCCGGGGGCTCGCCTTCTCTGGGTTCTTGTTTATTCATCTGCAGAAGAGATTTCCTCCATTCCTAAAATCCTGTCATTCACATCAGCCGAGGGCATTGGGCCTGTTCTACAGGCTCATGCATTCATTTCCTTGGAATCTGGGTCATCTCCTCTGAGCAGACATTTGTGTCATTCACGTAATGCTGGTAAGAATGGTCGAAGGTCTGTCCTTCGCCAAGGGTCCCTGCGGTATGGTGCAGAGCGCCTCTTTGGTGCCTAGCAGAATACTTTACCAGTACCCAGTGAAGAGCTTCGTTCAAAACATGAAGGGGATCTTTGCTCCACATTTTTCCCCACCTCGCCATCCCTTCTGTTCCCATTTTGCAACCATCACAAAGCCACATCTGAGTTAAAGTCAAGCTTCATTACTGCAAGTTTAAGAAAAATATTCTATTGCCATGATGATTGATACATATGTAGAGCTACTATATTTTCCCATTTATGCACAGAAGTTAAAATCAGATTTTCTTAGAAACCCATAGCCAAAAACTTCAAGTATTTTTTTTTAATTCCTCCTCTCGCCATCTGGTTGAATTTCCAAAACGCACGAAAAAGGTAGCAGGACAAAGGAAAAAGACTTATGTGATTCACAAATGGGGCCGTCTGTCTTTGACAAACTGAGAACTTAATACATGAACTGCGTTACAGGTCCACACCTCACAGTCCCTCAACCCTGCCGAACTGGGGGGCCTTTGCTTTCACATGTGGTCGTTGATAGTAATCACCAGGAGAAATCTAAGCAAGGCACACAGCCCAGATTCCCGCAATGTTCAAGAAGTTTGACAAATACAGATGGTGTCTTCTAAGATATAGGCAAATGCATCAGTTTTTGTCTCGTGCAAAACTGCCATAAAGCAAAGAGAAAGTTCTCCCTGACATTTGGAAAATAGTGTCCACAGATGGGAGGAACAGTCTATTGGCAGTCAAATTAAACTTCTACACTTTAAATAGGCAAATCACCAATCCCAGAGTGTGCCTGTATGCGTTATTTCCTAACTGTTATCCTGACATGGAATATTTTCTATGTTTCTATTCAAATTTTTCTTCCTCCAAACTTTTTGTATAACCCTTTTTTTCTAGTTATCCAGAACTAACCTCTGACCTTGAGGAGTGACTTTAATATTTGGCAGGAAGGAAGTCATCCATGGAAGCCTGTGTGCAGCTGAAATTTCAGGGCATGCATGTTCACCCCTATGCTATCCAGCTCTCTACAGTACACAGAAGATGACTCCATGATGCAGAAGGTGTCTAGAATGAAGTTCACACCCAGTATCTGTACTCCACAGTTTCACTTCTGTCTTCCTCCTCCTCACAGAGAGCGTGGCACACTGTCTCCCTTCATCCGGCCTCAGCCTGCCTCTCCAGGGTTAGCCTTTGCTGCCTTCTACCTGACCACACAGAGACTTATAGTCACTCATCTCTAAAAACACACATTTTTGCACTACTCTTTCTCTTTTTAGAAAACAATATTTAGAGGCTGTCGGCCAAGATGGTGACGTAGACAGGCATGGCTCACCTTATTGCACAATCACATCAAAATTACAAATAAAATATAGAACAACCATCACACAGGAATGTCAGGAATCAAGAAGAATGGAAGACTGATAACTATGGAACTGAAGAAACCACCTCCATTCAGACTGGCAGGGGAGACGTGGAATGGGCTGGCCCCATACCCACACAGGTAAAAATTCAGGAGGGATATTTGGGGAGGGAGGAGTCTCAGGCCCACACCAGGTCCCCCAGCCCAGGATTCCAGTGCCAGGAAGATAAGTCCCCACAACTTCTGTCTGTGTAAACTAGCGGGTATTGAGCTGGTGGAGGGGTTGCTGGAGCCCTAAGTAGTTCCTCTTGGGGAACCCATACATAGACTCACCTTCTCAGACTCGATCCCTCTGAGCTCCAGCACCGGGGTGGAGTGGCAGCTTGAAGGACACCAATGGTATACAGGGAGAGACCGAAGAGTCTGGCATCGGGGTGAGCAGAGGCCATCGTCCCTTTGCTGATCCCTCCCCTCACAGAGTCAGTAGACTGGTGCCACATCTGGCTAACAGTGTGTGACCCACCTTGGAGATCCACAGAGCCTCTACCCCACTCAACTTACAGGCCCACCCAAGCTGCTTTTCCATAAGAATGGCTGGTCTTGGTACCTAAATCCTATCAAACAAGTAGCATCTGGCTTCAGTGAGCCCTAGCAGCAGCCAGATTGGAGTCATAGCTTAGCTTCACCTGGGAATCTCCAAGCCCAGCACAAGTAGCATCCATCTCAGATTGCTTTATAGCTCAGGCAGGGTGTCCTGGGCAGAACACAGGTGGGTGTTGATCTTTGCCTGGGGAAAACCCCAGGCTCAGAGTACTCAGTGGACAACTACAGAGCACGTCAGAGTACCACCACCCTGCCCCTACACAACTGATCTTCCGTGGAAGGTGGAGGTTGGTGGTAAGTGGTCACAGCTACTCCTTGCAGCTGACTGGCCTGAGTAAATCCCTCCCATTGATCTGCCAACAGCAACCAAGGCTCAAATACAAGAGGAGGGTATATTCAGCCCACACAAAGGGCACACCTCGAGTACCCAGCATGGGTGATGGGGAGGCTGTGCCACGGGACCCTATAGGATACTTACTACTTTAGGTCACACTACCAAGACACAAAGTCAAAGCAGCTCTACCTAATACACAGGGGGTAAAAAAAACAGGGTGGCTGCCAAAACAAGGAGACAAAAAAACATGGCCCAAATGAAAAACCAGATAAACCCCCCCCCAAAAAAAAAACCTAAATGAAATGGAGATAAGCAATCTGTCAGCTGCAGAGCTTAAAACACTGGTTATAAGGATGCTGAAGGAACTTTGTGAGGACCTCAGCAGCATAAAAAAGACCCAATCAGAGCTGAAGGTACATTAATTGAAATAAAGAACAATTAACAGGGAAACATTAGAATGGATGGAGCCAAGAATCAAATCAGTGTTTGAAATATAAGGAAGCAGAAAACAACCAATCAGAACAACATGAAGAAAAAAGAATTGAAAAAAGTGAGGATAGTATAAACAGCTTCTGGGACAATTTTAAGAAGTCCAACATTTGCCTCATAGGGGGTCTCAAAAGGAGACTAGAAAGAACAAAAATTAGAAATCTATCTGAAAAAAAAAATGGTGAAAGAAAACTTACCTAATTTGGTGAAAGAAATAGACATGCAAGTCCAGGAAGCTCAGAGAGTCCTAATTATGGTGGGTGAAAAGAGACCCACTCCAAGACACATTATTAGTAAAAGGCCAAAGATTAAAGATAAAGAGAGACTCTTAAAAGCAAGAGACAAGAAGTTAGTTATCAGAAGGTTGCCAGTTGGGAGAGGGGAGGGAGAGAATGAGTTAAGAGGTGAGGGGATTAGGAAGTACAAATAGGTGGTTACAGAATAGCCATGGGGATGTAAAGTACAGTATAGGAAACAACTTACAGGCCTGACCTGTGGGCATGAACAATGGTGAGGAGATTGCCTGAGGGAGTCGGGGGTGCTGCGTACAGGGAGGCAAAGAGGCAAAAATCAGAACAACTGTAATAGCATAATCAATAAAATATAATTAAAAATAACCTTTATACAAGTTATTCAGGAAGTCAGTCCTCTTCTCATTCTCTTAACATTGAACTCCTATGCCTCTGTCGTGGCCGGACTGAAGTGTTCACTGCCTTGTTGACAGGAGGTGCCTTCCCAACCCTTTTCAGGGATTAAAAAGAAGCTTTATTCTTATTTCACTTTAAAAGGACATACACGATTAAACAATAGTGTAATTATTTCTTAGTTCCCTAGCTAGACTGTGAACTATTTGAAGCAGAGTCTTTGTCTCATCTTTCTTTGGTTCTAAGTTCTTTCCATGCTATAAAACTCTCCAATTATTTGTTCAAATAATATTTTGTTTTGTATATACCTCAAGGTAGTTGGCATTTTGAACCACTATTCATTTTATAATTAAATTAATTCATCACATCTTATATTTTCTTACTGATACAATGCAAAGATGCTTTAATAGCACTTTTAAATTTCTCAAATATAAATCCACTAAACATCGTTTGTATCCATACTATCTTTAAGATGCATTTACTGTACCCCCTACCCATGCTTAAGGCACCGAGTAAACACCAGAAATGACCTCAAAGTTTAAATGTAAAGAGATGAATTATAAACCAGAAAAAACCTATAATATGTTTAGTGCTATGCCATAGATATTTATAAAATGTATGGGAACATAGAAGAATAAATGATAAATTATGATTAAAGAATTCAGAAAGCAATCACTGTTGTGTTGGCACTCAGGCTGAGTCTTAAAACATATGCCAGCAAGTTTGAAACACAGGGTTGGAGGATCCTAGGGAATGTCATGTATGAAGATATGTAGACATGGAAGAAGTATGAGACCGTTATACGACAGGAAAACAGGTGGAGGCGGGGAAATCAACCAACATAATGCTGTAAAGATAGGTGTGCCTTCGGATGTGTCAGAGGAAAGGAGAGAAGGCTGTGAGAATTGTACTAAGCTGTCAACAGGAAAGTTTCATGGTCTACCCCATTGGCTTCCATTGGCGTTCCATTTCCTTTTTATGTCTTTAATAAACTCTGAAGTACCAGTAAAAGTAACATCATGCATCCATTTAAAATGATGCCATTCTTCCTGTACAACCCCAGATGAGCTTAACGTCTCCCTCCAAAATGAAAACATGAAGTCCCCGAGGAGATAGTATTCATATCTGTATCATGTTCTTTTCTTTGAATTAGTCCCAATCCTGAATATCTTATAACCTAGAGACTAAATGACTAAAGTAACCACCATCAATACTCCTTATGTAAGATACCCCATTAAATGAAAAGGGAAAATGCATACATAATACATACACAATAAGAGAAGGAAGAAAGCATGTATAGCTGCTACAATTCATCTCTACAACTTCTCATGAGGCCATAGATGATATTAATTCCATCCTGTGGACCTAAGAGCTTTTAATCAATACAGCCCAGGGTTGCATTGATGGCAGTCACAGATTTGGGGAATGTGTCATTAGGTGTAGAAGGCAGTTTATCAGTCTTAAACACTATTGACATCTCAGACCGGATTATTCTCAGTTATAGAAGCTATTCCATGCATTCCAGGATATTTAGCAGCATCCTGCCACCTACTTCTAGATGCCAACGGCACTTCCAGAATGACACAAATAAAAGTGTCTCCAGACATTGCCAGATGGCTGGGGCAGGCAGAAGTCATGCCCTTCGGAGAACACTGTAGGATGATGAAAGCCATCCCCCTTCCACTCCTCGTTGCATGAACCTCTCTATACTGCTGCTGTCACAAAACACACAGCAAGACTGCAGAGGGCAGCTCGGCATCCTTGCAGGATTTGTCATCCAGATAGAGATGTGACTGAGTCATTATTAGGCTATTCCACCATCTCATCATGCCAGTCTCTGGGGTGTGTGACAATACCTGAGAATCTCATGCACATTGGCTTCTTCTTCACCTACTTTACTGGGAAACAAGTTCTTTGCTGAGAACATTGTGTGGGACACCATCTGGCAAATAAGGTATCAGTAACTCCACAGATGGTGATGCTGATGGAAGCAGGCAAGGAATGCAAATTCATGCCCCAACTCACAGAGTAAGTGTCTGCAAACAGATCTTCACTGGAGCCTCTCTAATCAGTCCACCACCAACGGGTTGGCTGGTTCCCTGAGGAAGGGGGCCAGGGAGAAGGCTCAGCGATGATCTCCACCCTCAGCAGGTTGGAAACTCGGCTGAGCACTGAGTAGCCATCAAAGGCACCCTGTTTCCTCAGGACCTTGGATTTGGGTGATAAGGCAGAAAACGCCCTCTGCTCCTGGGGAACATTCTAGCTGATTATTGAAGGAAGAAGAGCAGACACCCTAGGAAGTATGTGAAGAGGGTTATTGCTTGGATTCTTTCCGAGGCCCAAGTTCAGCTGTACTTGTTTTCTAATCCCTTGCCATTGTTTTCACTAATTTCACATTATAAAATGAATTTAGTATTTGTAATTGGTTTAGACACACCAGTCTGACTTTCAGAATCAAAGGTAACAACAAGAGCTTCATTATTGCTGTAAGATAAGCATTTTGAAATATAATAGCCCACCACACTAAACAACTAAAATGTTTTTGACTAGTGAACAGATAAGATAGGTTATTTTCATACACTCAAATTCCATGTATCAACTGAAAGGGAAAAAGGAACAGTTGAGACACATAATAACATGGACGTCTCAAAAATTATTATAGTGAGAAGGAAAAACCTAGAAACAAAATTAAACACATTGTATGACCTCACCTGTGTGAAATTCCAGAATCAGCAAAGCCAACCTGTAGCCAGCAGAAGGCAGATGGATGGTCACAGTAGTGGGGACGGAGCAGGTACATGCAAAGGAGCCTCAAGGATTCCTTTGAGACGATAGCAATGTGGCCTTCATTAGGTAGTAGTTACGTGTGTGAATGTATTTTCCAAAATTCTTCAGTCACCATGTAAGTTCTTCATATAAATTTGACTCAATTCTGTTGGTTTATAGAGAAAAAATACAGAAGGAAGAGTAGGCTTCAGAGATGAGGGTAAGGAACTCAGGTTTCTCAGTAGGTAGAAAAAAATTTCTTCAGGTTCTTCGAAGCACATTTAGCCAAGATCTGAGTTTAGGATTTTGAGCATTTAAGTCAGTGACTCCCAAC
>PVKM010043392.1:0-12518 GCA_004027735.1 Carollia perspicillata | reverse complement strand
TTAGCATTTGTGCATTTAATGTGTGGCCCAAGACAACTCTTCTTCTTCCAGCATGGCCCAGAGATGCCAAAAGGTTGGACATCCTTGTTAGGGTAAGATACTGGACTGGGAGAGGCTAGTTAGACCGCAGAAAGTTCACCATGAACTCGAGCCTGTTTATTTCCTTCTGTTAGAGAAACGCTTTTGTTGTATACAGAGTTAGAGACAGGCTTATTGTTTGGATTGAGAGGCCAGGTGACGTCATCCCCCCCCCCCCCGCCCCACTGCCTGCAGTAATTGTTCAGGAATGTACAATATTGATATGGTCAGCTGGGTTTCTAAGTGCTTTGCCCATGAGGGCCTGAGGTGTGCAGAGATATCCTTGCCTAGACAGGCTTTTGCACTCAGGAAATCTCTGTTTTTCCTTCTCCCCGTGGTCCCTGAAATGTACACTAACTCCTTCCCCTTTCCTTTATTGTTTCTCAAACCCTGTGTTCAATTGTCTTGTGATTTGTCAGTCAAGATTCAGCCACAGAAAACAGAACTCTTTCACTGGTTTTAGGAGGCAGGGATTTCATACAAAACATTGAGGGCTTGAAGAACTTCTGGAAGAGCTGGAGGGCCAGGTGCTAAACTAAGCCTCCCAAAAATGAGCTCCAGATCAGCTGCATGGGCCAGCCAGGCCAGGGGATTGCTGTTTTAAAAAAAGAAAAAGAAGAAGAAGAAGAAGAAAGACTTAAGAAGAAGAAAGACTTAAGATCTTGGTCAAAGCTTTTTGCCAGGAACTGGTCATTGATTAAATATATGGATTGATAGAATTGCTTTGTGTTACTGCTGAGGGGGGCGAGGGGTACTGAAATGTGACCTTAGGCCAGTACAACAGGGTCATGGACTGGCCACATTAGAGTCTCTGGGAGTGTGTTACAAATGGCCTCCCGACTGAAGTGGACGCTCTGGGGTGGAGCCCAGGAATCTGTGCTGCAGAAGTTCACAGAGTGATTCTGATTCAACAGCGGTGACCAACCTTCCTGTTTTGCCCAGGACTGTTGAAAGAATTCCTGCTGTAAAGCTCCTCCCTCCTCCTGGGCAAGACAGGACAGATGGTTCTCCTTGGATGCTGCTAAATTTTGGGGAATCCATCCTAGGCCATCCGAGGAGGCCCTCGTCAGCAGGGAGCAGGGAGGGTGTGTGTGAGTCATAGATATGAAGCACAGGGTTATTAAGGCAATGTGACAGTGAAATTCTACTCACTCAAAATAGCTTTAGTTGAAACAGCAAAAAGCTCATTTGCTACTATTTTTCATACACCATTAAAGAAAGAAGGTGCCAAAATGCTGAGCTGAATGACTTTCAAGGGAGATACGACAAACTGAGAAAGCCTATGTGGCAAATAAATTTTTGCGCAGTCATCCATTCAGTTATATGAAAAAAAATAATTTTTCTTTGGTATAACTAAATTTAATTTTAATTTCAAGTACCCAATATCCTGCTAACATTACTCAATCCTAGCCATTTTAGAGAAAGTTCAGTCAAATTATACTTTTCCAATTTTTCAAATCAGGATTATTTTTTCAGTCAGTTCAGGATTTTCACACCCCCTGCCCCAATTCCCCAGATTCTGTCTGAATTCTAGGGAGCTTTCAAAGAGTCGAGGTGTTGGAGGAGGGGGCAGCATGTGGAGATGTGCAACGTCCCCACAGGAAATTTCCAGCACATCTGGGTTTTCCATCTGGTGTCTAGTAGTCGGTCCAGGAAGGTCACCCCACATCCCTCTTATCTCAGTCTCAAAACATCTTCAGACCTCCTGGCCTCTCTTGGCTACTTTTGAGCCCCTCATGATACAGTGGGAAGGGCTTGGGAATGTGCATTTTGGATGCTCCCCCACACTACTCTAGGGTCATAGGCCCCCACATACGGTTGCGTCAGGTTGCCATTTGTATTATTGATAATTCATCACACAGGCCTGGGGAAAGTCCACGAGGCCATCAGCTCCCAGATTTTCACCAGGGGCAAGGCACAGAATCTCCACTTGTGGATCCCCCGATCTATCTGAGATTTCTCTGGTGACGAATCTTAGGGCACAGGAACCTGCTTGGGGACCAACAATACCCATTTGCTCCTCACTTCCTTCCTCCTCCTCTCTTCATTGCCCAGTCCAAAGGATGTTTATCTCATCTGGGATTAAAAAAAAAACAAAAATTGCTCATACATAATCAAGGACTAGTCTCAATTTACATTTATGATATCAACTTTATACCTTGAGTTCTTCAGGGATACGGCAGAGACTGCTGTTTGCAAGCCTATTCCCATCCTCCCTTTCCACTTTAATAATAGTGTTGATTTTATTTAGGTCAGCTGTGTGCCTGACCAAAGATTATATTTTCTGGGCTCCCTTGCAGCTAAGCATGTCCATATGACTAAATACTGGCAAATGAAATACAATCGTAAATGTTTTGTGGGAGTTCTGTCATGGCTGCATGATCCAGTTCAACTGGAAGGAATACACTTTGCATTTTCCTGGTTCCTATTGCCTCAGATGTGGATATAATGGTTTCTGCTCTAGCAATCATCTTGTTCCAGGAGGTAATCTGGCAGCTGCAAGCTAGTGCTAGGAGGAAACAAATTCAGATGGAGTCTGAGGATGTGAGGACAAGATCATGTCTATGCTACCAGACTTCTTTCATAAGAAAGAGAAATAGATTTCTATATGTAAGCCTTTCCATTTCTGTTTTATGAAGAAGCTTAACTAACTCTAACAATGTTAACAAGATTAACAAGAGTGTTTCTGAAAAAACCTTTTCTCTCAAGCTATTTTCTCTGCCATGCATTTCAAGGTCTACATTGAAACCCAAAAGATAAAACTGGACTCCATTTGTTTCTTTGCATTTATATTCCAACAACCCTTTTTTAAGAACCATGAGGAGGACATGTTGCTGCCTGAAAGAGTAGAGAGGAAAAAAACCCCAATGTTAATATTTCAAACTGTTTCCTTACACAAGAAATTCACCCAAGTAGTCACCATGCCTTGCACTAAAGCCTGGAACTTAGAGCACTGGAGATCTAAGAGAAGCCCTACAGAGATATGAAAAGTTATGAATAAACTTGACGATATCTAAAAGCAGCTCTTCAGGAGTCTGTTTGAAAGCAGTGGCTGTAAAACATGTACTCTGAATTACCTCTCCCAGCTGCTACTCAATACCTGTGCATCCTCCCCTTAACAGTCAAGGAGTCAACATCGATATCATTTTTCTTTGCATCTCCTATTGCATTTCACATTATACCCTCAGTTAACATTTGCTTATGGATACAGAGCTTGTCAGGTTGTCCCTGCAATGAATGGCCCAAGCTATCCACTTCATGAATAACTCCCCGCTCCTCTGTGTGGACACCTAGAGCAAATTCCTCCACTTTAAGGAAGTCATGGTTATTTAACCATAGTTAACTAAATTAAGTTTCTGAAATAGGTGTATGTCACAGGCATGTATGTCTATCTTAATTTTATTTTTCTTGCAAGGTTGTGATTAGTTTACTTACCTAATTTGGTGGTATGAATGTGGTTTAACTCCAAAATCTACAGAAATGGAATTAATTCCAATAAAAGTTTAATTTATACTATAATGCATTCAAATAAAAGTAAAAGTATTTATGTTTCATTTTCAAGGATATACTACCCCTTTGAAAATGTACTTCCTCTGTTTATTAAACATTCATAAGACATAATTTCAAGTTTGGTGGTAAATAAATTTGATTCTTTGATTAGACACCATAGGGACAACCATGTTGACAAGGAGGCCATGTGACTTATTTTTTCTGGGATAGTCTTGATTTTTCATTGAATTAGTATGTTTATGTTCCACCCATCCTACCAAGAATATAGTACCACTCAAAAGAATATACACAATAATCCCAATAAAATTAAAATACGGAATCAGGATCAAAAAAATAAAGAGGAAAATTAAGATCAGATCAAAGAAAATGTAAGTACATAAAACCTAGGAACCTGAGCCAGCAATTGTTGTTTCCCATTTGTCTCTGAGTTTCCGCAGAGCCCAAGCAAAGGACAAAGCGCGGTGTCACATAATTCTCGTTATTAGGAAAAAGGAAGCAGACAACTTCCTCAGGAGGCCCGTGTTTTGACGTGGCAGTGAATTCTCAAAGATATTTATCATTTGGGACTCTATGGGGGCCCTGAGCTACACAGTGGGGAAAATCCTCGACGAAATTCACAAAGTAGCAAATCGTGACTCACATTTACTTTAAACCAAAGCTGAGGAAATAACTCCTCCTCAAAATTCAGCGAATGACCTCCCAAATATGTGTTCTAAGGAACACTGCTTTGAAGGAAATTACTATGAATGTCACTTAAAAAAAAAGTCATGTTCAGACAGTTTCGGAACCACGGAGTTAAGTCAAAGCTGAGCAAGGTTTTTTGTTTGTACGTTTATTTCATATTTTATTTGTATGTTTTTTGTTTGTATATTTGTATGTTTATTTTGGGAATGTTGATATGTTGTCGTGCACTGAGGGGGCTGCGTGGACTATGCGATGCAGTGTTTCTCATTTCACCACAGAGCTTTTCTTCCGAGGCGCACTTGTGATCATCCCCGAACTCTGACACAGTTTGGAAAGGGTGAGCATCATGGTAAACGGATGGGAGAGACAAGGACAGGGCAGTGCAGATGCTTTTGTGTTAGAAGCATACGCATTGGTGTCAGTCACAGCTGGGTACAAATTCTTTATGACATTTATCAGTTGCATTATACAAACTCACTGAGCTTTCATTTGCTCATTCATAAAACGAGCTGCGTTTATTAGAAATGTGTGTGATACAGGAATAAAAGTTCTGTCAGAGTTAGGTAGAGGCTTATTTTCCTGATATAATAAGAAGTCCAGGGTTGAGCCATCCAGGGCTGATGTAGCTCTTTGTGAATGTCGCCTGGGCCCAGGCTCTCTCTCTCTCTCTCTCTCTCTCTCTCTGTCTTTCTGTTTTGACATCCACAGCAAGGAGGCCTCTGTCTTCATGCCTGCTGACCCAGGGTTGCAAAATGGCTGCTGCACCCTCGTCCTCACATCAGCATTTCAATCATGGAAAAGGAGGAAAGGGATGTGAATTATTTTTTTTAGTAGCCAGTCCACAGTGTCAGCCATAGGGGGATAATGCGAGACTCTCCCTCAAATAATTATTTTGAGAATTAAGTGAGATAGTGAACGTAGAGTATTTACATAGTACCTGGTACTGAGGTTCAATAAATATCAGTTATTACTGTGCAGAGGTAGCCTTGCACTCAGTGTGAAACAACTGTGGCATTTAGAGTACTTGGAAGAGGGAAGAAGAGTCTGCAGCCAATGACCGCTAAATCTCCCTTTTCTCAATGGAGCTTAATAGAAGCAAAAGATCAGACTTACACTACCTATTATTCTTAAAAGACGCTGGAGCACTGGCAGGGAGAGATGCTAGTTGAGAGCAGCTGCTCTTAGAAAACTGGCGTCTGCACCAGCGGAGAGACCGGCAGGACTCTCCCCAGGGAGAGACTCATTCCATCCCCATAGGGAGGCATGTTATCTGGTTCCTAGGCTAGAATCTGGTTAGAAAACAATTTTGATGACAAAGTTTGGTCAAATCCAATAAATTCCTATACCACAAAATATAAGCAAGATGATTTTGAAAAGTCTCAATTCTAAATGCTCTGTCCCATGGTCAGGCCATGCGTATAATGAATAACTCTGTGTAGAGGTAACGTTTTGAAATATTTATTAAAAATCATGTCCAAACAGTTTGGGAACCATGGAGGGATAAATAAATTATTTATTAATAAGCTGTTAATAAATCTATATAAATCCAATATTGTCTTGTAGCCATGTAGGTTAATGATTTTTTGAGTCTGTGGGGGAAATATTGGAATAAATATGCATATTAGCAGAAGTTCATTGGCAGTTAGAAAGAAAAGAAAAGAAGCATCACAGAAATCACTTAGGACTAAACTTCATCATGGGTAATGAAATCCAGGGGGTGAGGATGGCAATGACATTGATGATGGTGGCTGAGGCTTAATCAACCCCTACTATGTGCCGGACACCGTTTTAAGTATTTTATAGACATATGTCATCAATTCTAAATGAGTCATCTTCCTCACATTTTTAACATCAATAGCGCACTGAGAGTGACCCCTTCATGTCCAGCACCAGCACCTTGTCTCGACATCAAATCTATGTCACTTTGCACTTTCATCATTCGCATTCCCCAGATGAGGAGACCGGGCCTTTGCACGAGAGCCACTGGCTAGTACCTGAGGAGCTGGGATTTAAACAGCCATCCGTCCTTCTCCTGACCCTAAGCCCTTAGACCACACTTTACAATATAAAGTATATACTTGTATGTACATTGCTTTTATAAGAAAATTTTAGCCTTTTTCCTTTTAAAAAATACGAATTATGGATTTATTTCTAATGAGTCGCACACTGCTCTACGGACAGAGGAAGTCTGGACTAAATGACCTAGGTTCTGTTCTGGCTACACAATTGTTTTTGTCCCTGCAGTATCTAATATCTATCTCCTTTAACAAGGGGGAGGGAAAGCGAGGCAACAATGAGTCATTCCCCCGGCCAGGCCAGCTTCTCATTCTTCGGTGCTGAGAGGAAAAATATCTGACCCAGAATCACCCAACTGTTCGCCTCTCTCCTCAGCTGATTTCCAACGAGACAATCGGCTGGGCCGTGTTCCATGGGACCTGATTTATCTCAACATCGGATCACTCTCTTTCTTTCCGCTCCTCTCCCCAAACCCGTTCTGAGCCCTCTGCCCTTTGAATGCTTTGTTCCTGCCTCCCTCAGCCTGTCCAGGGGGTTTCTGGCACCTCCAGTTCATTCCCAGAGAAGGTCACACTGAGCCCTCAAACACTTAATGTGGGGCGTGAGTCATGTTCTTGTGAGCCAACCGGGCTCTTGTTGTCTCCGGACGGCCCCGGGTGACATCATCTGCCTTCCCGGCTCTCCTCTCATGACATTCGACATTCGACATTCGGGGGGCGATCTCAGAGCGATTTCCACTCAGGTGGACAAAACAGGAGTCTGGAGGAGTAGGTGCGGTATCTGGGTTAAATTACCTTTTGCCAAAATTAAAGAATAAAAGTTATCGTGTTTGATTCAGTATTTTCAAATGGCATTTAGCTCTTTAAAGTTGTACACTTTCTACTTTCCGCGGCCCAGGGCAAACTGCCCCCAAGATGTCCCACAAGGGCATGTAGTTATTTCGAACTAAAATCTCCTGGAAGCCGCAGGAGTGAAAGGAGTTCTCTGACTCCCCTCTGTCCCCGGAAAGCAGGAAATAAGGCTCGTGTAATGGGGGCCCTCCCCCCTCCCGATGGCTGAGGGAGGGCCACACTATCACAAGAGTTACAAAAGCCACAGTTGGAAAACCCCCATGTAAACAAACCTGGCAGGGCCTTTACTGACTACCTAAACCCAAACCTGACTACCTTTCTTGGTCCTATCCATTTCTCACAAAATTACTGCTTATTTGTCTGAAAAGTATAAAAACATGCCTGGTTTTACTGCCTGAGCCTCATTTTACCATCTGAGTATCAGACTAGGGTTCTCCTGTGCACAGGTGTTACACAATATTTTTTTCTCCTGTTAATCTAGCCTTGTGTCAATTCCATTGTTTTATTATTAGTAAAAGACCATAAGAACTAAAGAAGGGGGGTTCTCCCCCTCCCCAACACCACTTATAGCCATCGTTGGAGAACAAGCAAATAAAAAGTTCACAAAGAATAAAACCCAAGTAATTTATGCCATCTAAAAACACCTCAGAAGAAGTTAGATATGTAATTTAAAACATAGATTTTATAGTATGGTGGTGCAAGATTTAATAACAATAAGGCCCAGAATATCCTGAGAGCTGATCATGGAGTTGTACTTCGCACGCTTTAGACATTCTCCGCCACAGAGCAATCTGAGGTTTGCCCTGGTCTTCTCTTCCTGTCTACCCTGACTATTCCATGGCCATTCCGAATCCTCTCCCTTTCTTTCTTTCTTTCTTTCTTTCTTTCTTTCTTTCTTTCTTTCTTTCTTTCTTTCTTTCTTTCTTTCTTTCTTTCTTTCTTTCTTTCTTTCCTTTCTCTCTCTCTTTTTAGAGAGAGAGGAGGAGAGAGAAAGAGAGGGAGAGAAACATCAGTGTGTAGTTGCCTCTTGCACGCCCCCTCCTGGGGACCTGGTCTACAACCTAGGCAAGCACCCTGAGTGGAATCAAACTAATGACCCTGTGGTTCACAGGCCAGCATTCAATCCACTGAGCTGCACTAGCCAGGGCTCACTTCCCTTCTAAACAGAAGGTCTCTAAGGTTTGTCCTTCTTTTTATAAAGCAGTATCACTTGAATCTATTCAAAAATGATCTAATATAAAAGAGTGGAAGAGCACAAATATTTGTAACAAACTTATTCTGTGCAGGCAGTTTCACATTTTACATGCCAGTGAACCTCACTTAACTTCGATACAAACCCATTAAGCAATACCTCATCTTCCTTTTGATGGGGGAGAAAATTTAGGCCTAAAATGGTTTAGGCAATTCACCTCAAGTCATACAACCAGTAAATGGGAGAATCGGGATTTGAACCAAAGTCTGTCCAGTTCCAAAGCCTGTGTTCTTTCTTCTCTATCAGTGGTTCTCAACCCTGGCTTCAGACCACTGTCACCTGGGGATCTTCTAAAATTATACCAACACCTTGGCCCCACCCTAACCCACTTCACGAGAATCTCTGAGATTGGGCCTGGTGGCAGTACGTTTTAAAGCTCCTCCGGTTATTCTGATGTGTAGCAATGGCTGAAAAATCTCTGCTCTCTGCCCAACTTAATGTTAAATATCAAAGTTGGAGAATAAACAAGCTATCACAGAGCCCAAAGTAGGTATGACTAATGTGTAACAACCTGTGAGTTAGAAGTTATTTTTGAGTTAGAAGAAGTTATTTTGACACTTATCCCAAAACGGCTTTCCTTCCGGTTTTATTTGCTGCTGCGAGAAATGCAAGCAGCATGGTTTTTTTTCCCAACTTGAATTCGGAGTAGGAAACTGAGCACAAAGACCCAAACTGTTTTCTGCAGGTTGCCTCGGCAGTAAACAGAGAACTTGGCAGAAGAATAAGAGAATTCTCAGCCTTTTGTGCAATCCCAGAGCCCCTCCACTTCGACTGGCCACGGCCCGCTGTGAGCTAGCAGCCTGACTCCAAAGCACCAGGGGCAAATGCATCTTAAAACTGGCGCAAATCGGAAATTGCCTCCCAGGGACAAGTAGAAAATACCTTCTGCACCTTGTTTCAACACCCGTGTTTCTGAAAGTCTTAGTAAAAGCTAAGGAAATGATGCCCCAGCTGGTAACAACAGTTTACCAAGAAGGAAGAGAGAACTAACAAGTTCTACCAACTTTGGATGCATGGAGTTGAAGGCTGGTTGCAAGAAAATCTATCAAGCCGTGAATGAATCCTCAGAGGCAGGAGGGTTTGAAGTTTCTCCCGTATCACCTTCTTCTTAAGATCTTCCAAAGGGGTCAGGATATAGGAGTCCACGACCCTACCAACAGCTCTGCAGCATGGAGCCATCAGGCGACGAGAGCTTAGAAGGGGAATTACTGTGGGGCAGGGAAGAGGGCCAAGAAGACTCTTTCCGAAGGAGCAGAGAACGCTCGGCTAGCAGCCCACTTTCTTTGCTTGCCCTTCACTCTGCAGGCGCCAGGAAGGGATGAAAAGCAGGCGCCAGGAAGGGATGAAAAGCGTTTGGAAGAGCTTTGTCTTCGTGGGCAGTAAAGGCAACGCCCTTCAACTTCTGCCTCCTAAACTAAAGAAGTAATCTGAGGAAGGGGAGAGCCAGACTGCAGCAGGCTGGTGCGGAGCAGGGCAGGTCTGCCAATTGCGCTCCAAGCGTCTGAGTGAGATCACCTGCTTCGCCTCCCTCCTTGGCTAGCCAGGGCGCTTTCAGAAGAAGGTCCAGGGGCCGCTGTCTTCCCTCCTCCCTGGGTGAAGGACGAACACCCAGGTGTGCAAGCCGAGTTAGAGCCATTCGGCCTGTCTTAATGTGCAGGGAAAATGGGCCTCCCCTAACTGAGTTTGTGTTTCCAAATGGTAAGTTGTCCCTGCTCCCAATATCTCAACATAAAGCGTGCCAGTGACTCAAAGCACCAGCATCTTGATTTCCCTAAGAGAAAGTTAGTATTTGTAACTGTCAGAAATACAACAGGTCGTGAAAGCTAAATAAATTGGGCTATAAACCAACACTTGGAAATGTTTCCTTGTCATTGAAAAAGCCCACTGGTTTTTGTTTGTTTGTTTTTAGAAGAGGAGGTCATTTAGACTCAACAACGAAACAAAGACGTTGAGTCCATTTCTGGGAGCGACCTAGTCCTTTCCTGCAGTAGTTCCCAGGACCCCACGCCCTCCCCACCCCTTTAGTCAGGCTTTGGAGTTTTAAAGGTGCCATCTGAGAGGGACAACAGGGTCAAGAAAACCTGAGGACACATTTGTAGGATTGAAGTGAGACAACGAGGGGACCGGAGGTTCCTTCCCAGGTGAGCGCCCGGAGGGAGGGCAGACAGTGAGGGAGAGGGAGCAGCAGGTCTGCCCGGCTGGAGGGCAGAGCCCACGCCTCCGAGCCCAGCCTAGCGCAGAGCAGAGTGGTGGAATAACCTCACAGGCCCCCAGGCTGCACCAAAGCACACAGGGTCTTAGCAACACAGACTTTCCTCCGCCCGGCATGGCTTAGGCACCACAGATCGCCTCCCCGGCACCCGAGAGGATGTGGGAGGAGCTCTGGGTGAGAAGGGACCTTGCAGACAGTAGTGAAAAGTTGTGCAGCCTGAAGCCCCTGCGCGCTCTCACACGGATTGATGGAGATTTCATTTCTTTCACCCGGATGAATGAAGACTAAACTGTAGTTCAAACTAGAACTTCATTTAAAAAAATTGTTAACATTTCTTGGATGCCTAAGCGTGCGGACTGATCTTCATACCAGCTGCGGTACCTCAGCATCTACCCGTGTGTATGGTCATTGTGATGTCCAGCTAGACGGGCTGCTTCCCTGCCTCTTGCTGACAGGGAAGACACATGTTTAGTGGAATTCAGAGGTCTTTGGGTAAAGACAGACAAATGCGAAGTCTGCTCTTTACCTCCTCACATTTTTATATACAAATGAGAAAACGTTTTCACATCATATCATTTGTTTCTGTCTATTTTATGGTGTAAACATCTGTTTTAGGCATTATTACATTTTATTTCCAGAAATCTGTCTTCATAATCTTTCCACAGAATCTTGAGAATGTTTTGCTGCTTTTTCGCTTTAAAATCACAGCGTGATGCTCCTCTTAATGAGACTCCAAATGGCATCATTCTGAGCGTACACTCTCCTTGCCTTTCCTGGCCCTAATAGTTGGATGAAACTAACTATTGGTTAGTGGATAAAAATGTAGACCAGGAGGAACAGGCCAAAAGAGGCAGGACTTCAGGGAAAGCACTTTGTGTCCAGACTTCAAAATGGTCCTTCTTTCCTGAGTTGTCACCTGGAATATCGTGCCTGTCCTGGTTGAGAGATTCCTCTAGGTCTCACTGTCTCCAGGCCAAGAATCTCTGCCTTACCCGAGTTATGCAGCAACTCTTTTATATGATTTACTTTATTTCTTTTCAATTATAGTTTGCATTCAACATTACTCTGTATTGGTTTCAGGTGTACAGCATAGCGGTTAGACAATCATATACTTTACAAAGTGCTCCCCCGACACTTCCAGGACCCACTGGCACGATTAGGCAACAATTCTAGTGGATTGCTGCCATGAATAAGGCAATCTCAAACATAAGGGTATCTCCCGTTTCCCAATGAGAAGATTCACAGATGATCTGCTAGAGAAACTGACTAAAGGTGATGGAAGGAGCCAGATTCTGAAGCAGGTATTTAGCAAGCCAGTCTTATTGGAGTCTGTTTTGATGGGGGCGGGAGTACTCTTGAAGCAGGACAGGGGGGAAGCCAGGAAAATTCCTTGGCTAGTGGAATGGGGAAACTGAGACAGAAAACTAAACAAACTGGCTGAGCAATTCACAGCCAGATACAGAAAGTCACCAGGGCAGAAAGCCCCGGGGTGCCTAGCAATGGGCAAAACTGGTGCCTTTCCTCCACTGGCATATCGCTGGGCATTCGGTTTAGACTGCCTGACCTGACATCTAGAAAACATCTAGGCCTCGGTTGTATGTCAGCCCCAGGCCCCAAAGCAACAAGACCAAGTGGGCGACACCCAGAACCAGTTGCGGTGACTGATGACCCCCCTGCCCACACCTGGAAAAGCTGATGAACATTCTATTGAGAATCTCTCCCAACACTTCTAAATCCCAGGCTGTAAAACCCTCAAGACAGAAGACCCGAGCGTGGCCCCCGTCCTGGGAGCTTGCCTACGCCTTTCCCTCCCCTCTCTTCTTCCCCACACCACAGGTGAGCATCTCCTAAACTCTAAGGGACCCATGAGACTGGCAGCCAGGGGAGTAGTGGGCAGTGGCAGATGGTCCTGGGC
>PVKM010043391.1:0-12525 GCA_004027735.1 Carollia perspicillata | reverse complement strand
AAAGTGCCACAGGGACCATGAAGCAGAACCTTTGTATATATGGAGGGTTGGGAAGAATGGAGGGGGTTGCATTGAGGGCTACCACCAAAATTACATGAGAGTTGTGTTCTCAAATGGAGTGTCAGAAGGCTAAAATGCCTTTTGTTTCTGGCAGAAGGCCACAGTTGGCCTCAAGGCTGGTGACAGTGAATTGTGAAGAAAAGTAGCCTAGGCTGCATTTGAGCCGTCACTAAGCGATTTGGGCAATGGATGGAGGTACGACCTTCCTGGCTTGTACTTCTTGCCCAGTGCCTTTTGTAGACTCTCTTAGTATAGACAGCAAGCTGAAAGCTCTTCTTTTGTGGAACTTTTTAGGTAGAGTGCATATCTGAAAGAAACCATTCAAGGAATGGTTTTAGATAACCCAAATGTTTGATTGTAGTGGGGTGGCGGGTAAATGTTGTTGCATTTTAAAGGGAAGCTTTGCTTTGTTCACTCTTTATAACTTCATTTTAAAAATACATGAATTCACAGAATTGTCCCCACCAATTAAAGAGCCCCGATCCCAAATGAAAACGACCAAAGCTGATCACAAAGGCACTTATATCACTGACAATTCTGTATAGGAAGCAAAAGGAGGAATAAATATAGGTCTGGTTACTGCAAGCTCATCTCACGTCAACTCATGGCTTGGTGACACAGAAAACAGCATATAGGTAAAAAATGCCTGGAAAAAATACAAGTTCTTTAAATAAAAAATATGTGGATCTTACTTCGTCCATTCACCAACATGTGTATAGTAATGCATGAATGTGTTATATTTACACTTATGTCGGAGGCAGCATGTTGAAAGGCAAGTAAGGCATGTGAGTCAGACCCATGAAGGTTAGGATCCTGCTCAGGCCGTGGGAAGGTTACTTACACTTTTTGAATCTCAGTTTTCTCATTGGCAAAGAAAGAAATTTGTTCATGTAAAAGTCTTGGCGTACTGCTTGCTGCATTGGGGCATTCCATAAATGTTAGTCCAATTTTTCTTTTTAATTCTTGTGAAAATAAACTGGTGGAGACATGATTTTGGAAGTTCTCATTGACTATTCATTTTTTTATACCCAACAACAGCACTCTTACATTTGGGTCTCTTGTTGGGCATATCTCAATTTTATTATAAAATTCTACCGTAGAGAAAAGCTGTCAGAGGGCCAGCTTGGAAGAAAAGTCTCAAGAGAAGCTGTCAGTCTTATCTGAGAAGAAAAGGAAAATCAGTCAATGGCAAAGCTGTGGAGAGAGAGGAAGAAACCAAGACATTGTCATTCCCCTTTGATATCAGTCAGTGCTCCAAAGGCAGGGCCATCCCATTTTTCACTATCAAAACTGGTTTGCTTTTGAAAGTGAAAAAGGACAGGGAGAAATCCCAAGTCAGATGGGATGAAATCCCAGTCCAGACATATACGTGGACTGTTCAGAGCAAACAAGGACGTATGGCCACCTTGTCTGTCTGATTCCATGGGCCTTAAGCAGCATGGTGTCACAGAGACCCCAGCCCAAATCCCCCTGGATGGGTTTCTAATGGTTATACACTCCACGGTCACTTATGCAGCCTCCTTGAGCCTCAGTGTATTTATTCGTGGAAGGGAGTTACTGAAAGTTCTGTCTCAGGCCTCTTCTAAGGATCAAAGAAACAACATCCCAGGTACTTAGTACAAGCTGGTGTTCAGTAAATAGGGATTGTTATTTTAAGTGCAGGAGGCCTGTAGAAAGCCTGCATGGAAAGGGCCTGAGAATAAGGAAACAAATCTCCCAAAGGGAAGGAGTCTCCCCGTCACCAACTTCAGCATTACAAAACTTGGAACCCGAGGCAGTGGGAGAAGGAAAGGAAGTTTACCAGCATCTTATGCTCAGTATTGTTAATTTTGGACTTTGTTAACTACCTTTATTAAGTATTTTTGCCAAATATATTATGTATTTTTGTCTAAGCCATCACATGTTTATCTAAAAACCTGTGGATTTATCAGGGATCAAGAGGAAGTAGGTGTGTCTGCAGGAAGAACATTCGCCATGTGTGGGTGCTGATGGTGAATTTGCACAGGGCAGGCTGCAAAGGTTTGGGATAAATTGGTTTCCCTTTCCAGAGACTTGTAACAGGCTATGCAGGTCCTGGAGCTTCCTGCCGAGGAGGAGAGCAGCAATCCCTCCCTTTGCCCATCTCTCCCACCAGTAGGAAGAAAGCTTTCCCTCTACAGATAAATAAGCACACACATCAGACACACACACGTGCTTACTTTGATCCATTCCTTCCAACCACCAAGGCAGTACTTTGTCTTTGTGTCAGTGCCATGTCCTCGGACATCATCGTTCTGAAACACGTTAGTTGTAAGATAATGGAGCCTCTGAATATTCTGTCATTCAGCATTATCCCATTATCAAAATGTGTCCACCTTTGCTGTATGCGTATCAGCAAAGGAGAAGAGGAGGTTCAAAGCTAGAGTGTTGTATTGGCTTTAGTGGACAAAAATTAGACTATGACTATTTACTGAAATAAGATTACAATACATTTGTAATGAGAACCACAGAGGCTGGACGAGGTTCTCCAGTCTCTGACCTACTCAGTGACGTTTTCTCTTAAAGCCAAACCACTTATAAAGACCTTTCCTGAGGGTGGGTGTTTCTACCTGCTGTGTAGGAATGGTCTTGTTGTTTTCATTTCATTACTTTTATTATTAATAAGTAGCACACTTTTCCTAGTGCTTTCATTTCAAGAACAAATTAACACATATATTTATACCTTTGTTGAGACTTTATATATTATTTCAGCAAATAAATTATATACTTTTACCAACCCACATACATGACCAAAAAATAGGTTTCCTGTGCATTTCCCCCCAAATCTGCTCTTTATGTGATCATGATGTATCTAAAAAGAGGCACAGTTTTCCAGTCTTTATCATCATTAAGTTAACTTTGAATTTAGAATTGAGCAATAAATTGAGGTTTTTATTTCCCAACAGAAATAACATTCAGCTTGACATATTTAAACCAGCAATAGGTAAGTGCCCATTCTCTTGGTAGGAAAGGAAATCATCCCAATCCCATGTAAATGTTATCTTGTAATTGACAGGGTTTGGTTTGTCAATTAAGCTTGCCAAGAATAGCAAAACCTGGCTTTTCTGCGTCTTTCTTTCTTTCTCTCTCTCTTTCTTTCTTTTTTTTTTTTTTTCAGTTCTTATTCTGGCAAAATTTTTTGGAAGCTCTTTTGTAATTCTTGGAGAACACCTTCAGTAACGTGTCTGTGTGATTAAGAGACACGTCTCGGCTAGACAATTTAGTGCATGTCCGGTAGGACAATGTAGCCTGGCTAGAAGTTTTGGCAAACAATTCTCTGTTACCAGAAAGTGAAGACAGTGAATAAGACATTTCCCAACAACTTTCCCTTTCTTTTATTTTATATTAATTTTTGAATTAGATTAAAATTGGTCCTTTTCTGTGTGTAATTCTGTGAATTTTATCATAGGTACAGCTTTATAAAACCACTACCAGGATGCAGAATAGTTCTGTTGTCCCCAAAACTCCCTTGTACTGTATATCCCTCCATAGTACCATGTTCCCCTCCTCCTTAAGCCCTTGAAACTACTGATCTGTTCTCCATCATTGTAGTTTTATCTCTTCAAGAATGTCCTGTAAATGGAATCATACTTTTTTCAGACTGTCTTCTTTCACTTGGTATAATGTTCTTGAGATGCATACAAGGTGTGTGTATCAATAGCTCATTCCTTTTTATTGATAAGTGTATTCTATTGTATTGATGTGCCACAGGGTATTTATCCATGGAAGAACATTTGCTTTACTTCAAGTTTTTAGTGATTACTAATGGAGCTGCTGTAAACATTAATATATAGGCTTTTGTGTGAATATAAATTTTATTTTTCTAGGGTAAATAGCAGGGTGTGGAATTGTTGAGTCATGTAGTAAGAGTGCATTTAACTTTATAAGGCGTGGCCAAACTGTTTTCAGTGTGGCTGTGCCATTTTGCATTTCTGTCAGCAATGTGTCAGAGTTCCATTTGTTCCGTAGCCTCATCTGCACTTTGTATTATTAATACTACTAATTTTAGCTATTCTAAGAGGTATATAATGATATCTCACTTTGGTTTTCATTTGTATTTCCTTAATGGCTAATGATGTTGGGCATGCCTTTATATGTATATCTTCCTTCCTATATTTTCTTTGGTGAATTTTTTGTTCAAATCTTTTATCTATTTTTAAGATTGAACAATTTGGGGTTTTTTTCAGTACTTGAGAGTTCTTTTTGTATTCTGGATACAAGTCATTTGCTAAATATGTGATTTACAAATGTCTTAAATATTTCCTCTCAATCTGTAGCTTGTCTTTTCATTTTTAAAAAGATTTTACTTATTTATTTTTAGAGAGAGGTGAAGGGAGGGAGAAAGAGAGGGAGAGAAACATCAGTGTGTGGCTGCCTCTCACATGGTCCCCATTGGGGACCTAGCCCACAACCCAAGCATGTGTCCTGACTAGGAATCGAACTGACAACCTTTTAGTTAGCAGACCAGAACTCAATCCACTGAACCACACCAACCAGGGCTTTCTTTTCATTTTTGAGTGTCTTTTCCAGAGCAAAAATTTTAATATTGATAAAATCCAGTTTTTTAATTTTTTAAAGACATTTTATGTATTTTATTTTTAGAGAGAGGGGAAAGGAAGGAGAGAGAGCAAGAAACATCAATGTATGGTTGCCTCTTACACGCCCCCTACTGGGGACCTGGCCCACAATCCAGGCGTGTGCCCCAACTGGGAATCAAACCTGTGACCCTTTTCTTCACAAGCCTGTGCTCGATCCACTGAGCTATACCAGCTGGGGCTAAATTTTAATTTTATTTGTGTGCTTTTGGTGTTACGTCTAAAACCTCACTTAACACAGGTGACGGGGACACCACCTGCACATGTACTCTCAGTGTGAGGCTGCTCACACCCCTCCAGGTGATATGCCCTGAATTATGAAAGTATTTTTGAGGTTTCTGGATTAGTCCTACTGCTCCTACTGGGTCTCATAGCCTATCAACCACTATCTCCAAAGGAAGGAATCTCTTTAGTTGTCTGCCAAATTGTCTTAGACTCCCCAGCTTCCTCTACAGGGTTAATTGGAAGGTGAGTGAAAAGGTCACAAGGTGATTCTGTGCCACCATTTTTACGAATCCTTGTTGTGTATATAGTAGAGTAGTTTACTTTGGAACATGAGTAGGTAGCCAAACCAAAACCAAGAGAGGAAGAGTCTCTTTTTAATCTCCTATTACCTTTATGAATAATCCCTTGGATCTTTATGTGACTACTGACACATATTAGCTGGAAGAAGATAAATCATGTACCAAATGTAGCTGGTGATTTGGCAGAAAAGCAGACCAGCCATATAGTACTCATAGTAGAGTCCTAATTAGATTCTTGACTGTGTGTGTTTTATTCTAACAGTCCCACCAGTGGAGACTTTCTACATGTATTGTCCTAGGGGGTGGACATTACAAGAGGTGAAGAGAAAAAGAAAGGAGTCATTGTTCTGCTTTGAATTTCAAATGTCTGGAGATTTCAGGAAAATAATTAACCAAAGTGTGGGTGAATGCCCATTAATGTAAAAAAAAGATCTCGCCGCCATTCAGAGAAGTGGGGAGAGAAACTTCTCAATAAAAGGAGACATAGAAGGTTAGGCAGATGGTGAGGGGATCCCTACAGGTATGTCTCAGTCCAAGTCTGGGTGGGGAGAGAAACTGTACGTAGATGTTGGGGGTCTAAAAGCAGAGATTTTTTGTTTTATTCTCTAAGATTACCACAGGAAATGCTTTCCACCTTTTGGAGATCCCACTTCCAGGATAAAGCAAAGGTTGGAATAGCAAAGCCAAAAGACAGGGGTAGCAGAGAGAAGACCAGAGACCAGCCCCTGCGCATTAGGTGTCTGGAAGAACATTCGACATTTTCCCATGGTCGTGAGGGAGGAGTGGCAGATGGCTCAGAGGAGGCCTTGTAAAACACAGACTGGGTGACCCTGAATACTGGATGCCATGAGTATCAGCATCTTCCAGAGACAGTGTGTCTGGTGGCTAGTGGCCAAGACCAGGAGGGCACGTAAAATCTCTGCGGGGAGGTCAGGTGATTACTGTGGACTGGACATATGCCCACTCTTTCTGCCCTCCAGCTTTCAGGATTCCACAGTGTTCTGAGCCCTCTCTGAAACCAGACACCACCCAAGAAGAAGGGGGAGACAAACTCAAGTGAGGATCTAGAATTAACTGACTTGTTAACAATAACAATAAGCTTTAAACCAAAAATATCTCAAATTGCCAAGGTTAAGCTTTTCATTTCTGAACTGTATTCAGTTTTGTACAATTGAATCTATCACTGTGAAATGAAAAATCATTATATACATGTACATTTGCCCACTAAATTGTGAACAACTTAAGGGCAGGGCTCAATTATAATGGATCATTTTATGCCTGAGACCTAGTAAAATGCCTGAGACAAGGTGATAATTGAGGTAGTGGTTACTGTATTAAATTAACATGAAAGAAACAAAACTCTTCATTCGTGAACTGGAAAATTGTCCCCAGTCCTAATAGATACAACTGATACTGCTTAGTAAAACCTTCAGCTCCACGGTTCGTTTTCCTCTGAGACTGTGTCTGGCCTCACTTTTCATGACTGCAAATGAGCCTCTTTGATAATTTCTCTGATATTTCTTTTTTCCCCTTTATCTTTGCCAATTTATTGTTTGCAGATGAGAGTCACTCCCATGGCTCATTCCTTTCTTCGAAAGAATAAAAACTTCACAGAAACATGTACAGCTGGACAACGGAGTCAAAAGAGAAAACTGAACCTGAGAAAAAGGCCTTGGAAAAAGGAAGTGCCGTGGTTCTTTGCTGTCAAGGCTCTCACGAAACATACATGCACTACAGCACCATTCTTCCAGCAACGTTAGGAAGCAGCTTTTGCAGATAGAAAAGTGAACCTCTCCTAGACATCTCTGAGGAGTCAAGGAGAGTCTTTTCTGCCATGTCAGGAAACAATTTCTGTTTTTAGTGCCATTTGTTAGTGATTTCTTTTCTCCTCGGCTGTTATCTATTTTCTGATAGGAAGATTGGAAATGAATGGACAGTGGATGGAACTCTACATCGACCATTAATACAACATCATCTTAAGTAATAATTTCTTAATTTAAGTGTTTTAACTCTAAGTGTATTTTTTTAGAAAACACCAAGGTTGCCTTGACAACAGGAGTGGTTAATTCAGGGACACACTTTGGTTTTTTACCCGAATGTGAGAAGGACCTTCAAAAACCTAAGCAACGAAGATGGTTTCCACAGCATATCATGGGTCTCCTAAAAGCTTTCTTGCAGAATTTACTCTTTAAAGTATAGTTTGCATAATTTGGAGCATGAAATTTGATTAAACATTAATCCCCTGGAATTTCTTCTTTCAGAGAACATTAATGGAGCTATATAGCAATGCCCTGGTTCTCAGGTTTTTGCTCTATATTCAAAAAAATATTAATAGGTTGGATCTCAGCCAGGAAGTTACACTTTATCAAATAAAGCAAAACAAAAGCAAAAAAAGGGAGAAAAGCACTATAGTTTTGAGAAAAAACACAAGGGAAGACTACGAAGATGGCAGAAGTGATGGTAATTTTCAGTGATTTTATATTTTTACTGTGTCTGCCTTTGAAATTGTAGGTTAATGATATGATGCTGCTTAGATGAGATGGTCAGGTGTTTCCTGGTGATGAGACTAGAAAGAGAATTCTTTCTTGGACTGAGAGGAAGTATAAAATAATAATGAAGATGTGAGCCCTAGGGCTCGACTGCCATGGCTGGAATCCTGGTTCCTCTGCTTTCTAATCATGTGACCTTAGGCACGTGAAATAACCTCACAATACCTGGGTTTCCGTGTGTAACATAAGGAAGCTAATGTATTTACCTCCAGGTGTCATGAAGATTTCATGAGTCAATACATGTTAAGCAATTAGAACAGAGTTTGGCACATTGTAAGCACTCAAGAATGCTAGTTATTTTGAGTAATTACTGATGATTGGATTTTATTATAGTGCCCTAGAAATAACCCTCATATTCAGTAAGTCTTATTATATACTATTGCCAGAAAGGACAGCTTCAGATCAGCCCTCTGATATCCAAATTATCCACCCTGAGACATGTCGTGACACTTAATTGGTTTATATCAACTAGTTCAGTACAAGATAAGTCATTTATTTATCCCAGGGCTGTAGAAAACATCTCAAAAAGTGTATGTGTATACTGTGTTTTGCAAAATTAGACATCAATCTTTAGAATGAATCATCATAATGATCTTTCTGTTGTTCTGAGAGATGATTGGAATTCCTGTCTAAAATTTTTCAACTAAAAGCATTAGGCATGCCCTGTAGATACAGACTCAGAGGCTTGAATATTTGGCCATCAATCCATCTGTAGCACGAAACTAGGCCTGTTTTCAGAGGGAAATGTTTGCACTGCATGCAAGTAATTTCTTGGCCATCCAAGTGAGGTGGCCCTTCATTCTGATATGTGTCTTGATTAGATTTTTTTCATAAGAAAATGTTAACCTTACTTTCTGCCTAGTTGGTTGTTAAATATGTAACAGGATATTCGCATTGAATGTTTCCTCTGGGAATGTTTTCTGAACTTTTTGATAACCAAATGTTATTCAAAAAAAGAAAAGTTATATTTATGGAAAATTAGCTAAAGGGCATAAAGTCTTCAAGATAGTCTCCATTTTCCTCTTACATCACACAACACCAACAAGAGTGGGGCACTAATGCTGTATTGTTTGGAGTCATCATAAAACTGATTATATTGAATAGGGTTTCACCAAATTCATCATTGTGTCTATACAGGTACATTGTTAAAGGCATTGCCCACTACATAAAGGAGAGCAATGGAAAAATTATTCTCAGATTTCCCAGAGAAAATGATGGTTTATTCATTATAAATCTTTTTTCTTAAAAAATGTTTTACTCCGGTTCTTCATTTGCTTTGGCCATAGGAATTCTGTTGTTTCTATCAACTTTTCTGTGTTTCTAAGCATTTATCATGTCAGGCACAGAAAACAAATACTGGTATTTGCATGACATGTTGAAGAAAAGAGAGGAAGCCCCTTGTGGCTAGAGGTAGCCAGCCCCCTGCCCAGGGCTTCCATGATTGCTGGAGTTCAGTGTATTTGCACACCATCGATGGTATACCACATGGAACTCTCTGTTCTGTGGCATACATTTATATATCCTTTCAAATTGCATGAATGATTGAAATCAACCTTGAAAATCTTTGTGGAAGGAGGCAAGCAGTAAGACACCAAGAATCACATGGATTGAAAGCAGAGAAGCAGCAGGACCTGGAGTGCCAAGATTACAGAGACGCACAGCAGAGCTTCAGTGGCAGCCAGCCTCAGCGCTTGCAGCATGAAAGCTCCCCGGTAACACTATGGCTGGGGATCAAAGGGAATTTGGGTCCAAACCCTAGATGAAAACTAAGAAATACTGAATTGCCAGGACCATGATACAATGAAGACAATTTCCAGTACAGATAAGTAGGAAAGAATATTAGGGAGATAAAGAAGCAAATTTTCAGAAACTGGAAAACACGGGGAGAAATACACCTTGTAACCCATCTTTTTAGGCATAACTAGATAAAAGCTTTTAACAGTTATAAGGAGGAACTAGAAACAGACATCAGAAATCCATTGTGAGTGATATGAAATTAACTTTGAAAATTCATACTTGAACCAACATTTTAGTAAAATGTGTATAATAACCATATAGTCACTTAAAATTATTTTTCATTATATTTTATTAAATCCCAAAATGAAGACTCCCTGAAACTATTATTATAGTTGGCTAACTGATAGAATATTCTTTACTTTTTAAGGCAAGCTTTTAAAATCCAGAATGGGACAAAATCAGATGATTTGCGCTCTTTAGAAAATCTTTAAACAAATCTAGCTCTCTCTCTATAGGTGCTGCACAAAAAATTGCAGCAAACAAGTAGATTCTACTATCTATATGCTATCAATCCCTATATTAACATCTTCAGTTAGATAAAACTCTAGATTTGTATACTCAAATTCCCACTCAATACCCCCCCTTCGTTGCTGTAAGAGATTCTAGTTTCAGTGTCTTAAAAATTATCTCTAGATCTTTCCCCCACACCTCTTCTGCCTAGAGCCTCCCTTGCCTCAGCTGATGATACTTGCATCTTTCCAGTTGCTCAGGTTCCAAACTTTGGAATCCCTTTGACTTTTTACTCCCCATGTCATGTTTAATTCATTAGGAAACCTTGTTGGCTTAAATTCAAAATACATCCAGAATTTAACCCCTTTCTTCTGCTTCCTCCATCACCACCCTGCTCCAGGGCACACTCATCACCCACTAGGTAATTGCAATAGGCCCTAACTTAACTTGCCTGCCTTCTGCCACTCTTGCTTCTTTACGGTCTATTTTCAACACAGCAGCCATAGCTGTCCTTGATATGGAAGTCAGATCATGTCATCCTTTGTTATTGTGTTATACTTACATAAGCTCCTAGAATAGTGCCTGGTATATCGTCTGTGCCTATGACTGAATGTATGCATGATTCTTAGGAGAGAATGCTTAGAGTAAGCAACTTACTTGCTCAGTATCTCAAAGAGAGTAGCAGGATAAACACAGGTCTTCAGACTCCATTCTAATGTTCTTTTCAGTCTCCTATGCTTCCTCTTAGACATGTGTGACAGAACCTTCATGGTAGGTATCAGTATTTTTTGGGCGAAGGGTGTTGAACTGACTAGTAGGAGGCTGAGTTCAAGTCCTGTCCCTAAGCAGGCAGAGTCTGAGTAATGCAGGTTTTGGCTTGCAGGTGGTAGTTGAACTAAATAATCCTCAAGGTCCATTCTAGAGCCAAGTAAGTCCAGTGACACTGAAAAGCTTCCCAATTTTCCCACATCAGTTCAGCTAAAAAGTCCTTTGGAAGTATCAGCAGGATAACAGGGCCTACCAAATGCAAACCTTCTGCTTAGATTCCCAAATACAGCAAGACCTAGTAAACTTGGTAAGTGGGGCAGGGTTTGGGGGACATTTGGCGCAGTTGGAGCTCTTGGTGGTGATATATGCAAATGTGGTTGTTTGGGTAAAGCTGAGTGTGACACCTGTCTAATTATTTATTTATTTATTTATTTATTTAATGTCCTTACTTTGTGAAATCAAACCCACATCCAAATTAGTGGTGTGATGCCTTACAGTTCAAGCCTTTGTATCATTTTTTTCTAACTCCTTAGGCTAGAGCTCATTATATACATATATATATATATAGATATATATATATATATATAGATAGATAGATATACATATACACATACATAATCTGCCCAGAAAAAGTCCAGCCATTGTTAATATAACAAAAAGAGTTTGGACAGCCTTGATGTAACCTGACAGCTGAGGAGAATGGACTAGAATGTGCATGTGTAAACAATGATGACTTTACTGGACTCATCAGTGGGGGTGGTAAGCTCCATTGAGTGAGCATGTGTACTGTGTGGCCATCACATTCAAATGACTGAGCAAGTAGAGCAAGGAATCTGCATCAAATTTTGCATCTCCACCCCTCCTACCTATGTGGACAACTGTGGCTTCTTTAAATCCTTGGTCATCAGACTCCCATACAGTTGAATTTTCTTACAGTTCTGGGGGTTATTTGCTTTGAGATTTAGTTGTAGTTCTTTTTGTGATTGTGCAAGGAGGTGAAGCATGTTTACGTATGCCTCCATTTTGACCAGACATCTTAAAATGCCAAAGGTTGAAGATAAAGAGAGAATCTTAAAAGCAGCAGGAGAATAGCAGGGAGTTACCTACAAAAGAGTACCCATAAGACTATCGGCTGATTTCTCAAAAAAACTTTGCAGGCAAGAAGAGACTAGCAAGAAGTACTCAAAGTGACAAAAAGCAAAGACCTACAACCTAGATTACTTTACCCAACAAAGCTATCATTTAGAATGGAAGGACAGAGAAAGCGCTTGCCGGACAAGGTAAAACAAAAAAAGTTGGTCATCACCAAGCCATTATTACATGAAATGTTAAAGGGGATTATTTGAGAAAAAAGATCAAAACTATGAACATTAAAAAGGCAACAAATTCACAACTATCAGCAACTGAATCTAAAACAAACAAAATAAATAAGCAAACAATAAAAATCATGATATGGAGATCATTTGGAGGGTTATCAGTTGGGAGGGGGAATGGGGAGGATGGGGGAAAAGGGGCAGGGATTAAAAAGCATAATTTGTAAGTACAGAATTGACAGAGGGATGTTAGGAATAGTATAGGAAATGGAGAACCCAAAGAACTTATATGTACAACCCCTGGATATGAACTAAGGGGGAATTGCTGGAGAGAAAGATGGTACTGGGTGGAGGAGGTCAAAGGGTGAAAATTGGGCAATCAATAACATAATCAATAATCAATAAAATATACTTAAAATTTTTTGTGTGTTAAGCTTGAACATTCCTTCAT
>PVKM010043390.1:0-12518 GCA_004027735.1 Carollia perspicillata | reverse complement strand
CCGGAGGCTGCACCTGCCCGCCCCCGCCCCCGGCTCTGGGTAATGAGCGAAGTGCGTGTTGTGATGGAATGAAAACTATTTTGTGCTGCACCCACTTCGGGTTTTCTCAGCAGCAGAGCAGCGTCGCCACAGGAGAGTCAAAATATTTTTCCTTTACAAAGAAAAATGGATCCGTCGTCATTTCATTAGTTTTGGCATCGGAGATAAAGATGATGTCAGGAGAACCCGAGCAGGTTCTAAACACGTGGGGAACGAGAAAGGAAACAGGCTCTACACCTGTCAGTGGATTCAAACGGCACGAAAAGCGCCCTGGCAAATCCTGAACCCATAGTCACATAGTCTTCGTTTCCAGATGAGATAAACGAAGTCCTAAAATTTTAAAGAAGAAAAACGGGCTGTGACTGAGAGGCGGGTGGTCCTTTCCACATTCCTCGTAGGGTGGCGCTTTTGGATACGAGAGCACTGGCCTCTGTTCCATCTGTCTAAGCACTTGGTCTGCCCCTGTGCCTGGAAGCAGGCTGTCTGTCCAACTGACTGGCCTGACCTCAGCACTGGAGAGCCAGCTGGCTGCAGGCTGCCAGCTGCCTGTGTGACTTCACAGGAGCACCTAATCCAGCACGTGGGCCCACTTCCTGAAGGTCTCTCTACCACACCCACGCTGGCCAGCAGAAAGCAGCAGGATCCTTTGTCATAGGGGCAAGACCCCTGAAGGCATGTCCCTGCACTCTGTCCCCCAAAAGTAGACAGGTGATGACTAGCACTGGGAGCAAAGTCTGCATCAAAAGCGGTGGGCAAATGAAATGTACTGGACAGGCCGCCTCCTCTCTGGGCCCCTGGTCCTATAGAAGGAGGGAACTGGACCACATGACCTCAACGACACTCACCCATGAATCCAAAATGCTGCGATCTGAGGTGATAGTAGGTTGTGGGTGTTTGGGAATAAAGGAAAACGTATAGGAAAGGTTTATTTAAGACGAGTTTGTAACCTGTGCTGGTCAATACGATAGCCACCAGCCACCACTGAAATGGGACTAATTTGGCTGCAGAACTGAGCTTTTACGTTTGTTTAATTTAAAACTTTAAACTTGAAAACAGACCCAGTTGAGATACTAAAACACATTAAAGTGTGTTTGGAACAATTTGGATTTGTGAATCTATTTTTTCAAAACTAAATTTTGTGAGACAAAATACAGATCAGATATCTCCCATGATAATTTAGCATCTCACTGAGATATAACGTACACACTGGATTTCAAGATTTAGTATGATAAAATTCAATGTACAATATCTCCGTAATAATTTTACATACTAACACACTAAAGTGAGAATATTTTGGATACATTCAGTTAAATAAAGTATATTAAAATTATTTCACACTTTAAAAAGATTTTTAAATGTGACTATTAGAATTTGAAATATGTGTGGCTCAGATTACATTTCTATTGGACAGTGTTAGTCTATATAACAGCTTATATGAACAAAAAGAAAGCCCAGTTATCTTCCCGAAGACAAATGATTCTCGAAACAAGCATCAGAAGCCACTTAGTAGTCAGTCATCACGCTTCCTACTAGACAAGGTGAAGCACAAAAAGATGGTATGTTCTCAGGCACTTGTACCAACAGCAGCATTCACGCAACCATGGACTCACCCTGCCCCCTGCTCTGCTGGTCAACCTGGTCAGCACCTGGGGCATGAGACTTGGTCCCTGCCCTCAGGTAACCAAGGGGATGGAAGACAAGTGAGCCAACAATCACAACACAGGCACGGGTGCTTATGGAAGTGGGCATGGGAGCACACGTGAGTAAAACAGAATGAAATGTTGAGCACTCAGAATAATGCTTCTAGGTCAGGCGTAAAGTCCCAATGCACTTGTAAATTTTGTCCATGGATGCTGCTTCTTTCCAGTTTTAGATTCTCCATGAAAAGTGAATCAAGATAGTAATGAGCCAATAGAGATGAGCCTTCCATTCTCTCAGGGTAGTAATTCTCCCAAAATAGCCCTCTAAACCAAGACACTGATTGCAGTGGCTGAGAGTGAGTGTGAGTGGTTCCCAAGCCACGTGCTCAATTCAAATATATTTTTTGCCAAAGGTGAACAATAGGTATGCTTTTGTATCACTTATTTCCTACCAGGGGTCCCCAAACTCTGGGCTGCAGACCAGTGCTGGTCTGGCCCTGTTAGGAACCAGGACCACAGCAGGAGGTGAGCTTGAATCGTCCTGAAATCATCTCCCCACCCTCTGATCCATGGAAAAACTGTCCTCCACAAAACCAGTTCCTGGTGCCAAAAAGGTTGGGGACCGCTATACTGTCTGGTTAATTATAACTTCTATTACCTTTTATTAACTTAGTTTAATAACCCTTCCAAAAGATTGAGGGAATATGCCAACCAAGTAATGTAATAAATTTTCCTATGTATCTTGTGGAGGTAGGTCTCATTTTATCTCACTAAATGCTTGTTATTTATTTTCATGTAATAACAAGTAAGGGAAAACAGGTTTTAGCCCAGCTTTGTGACCAGTAGCTGTAGTACCTCAGAGAATTCCCGTATCCTTCCTGGTTCCCTGGTTCCATATCTGTAAAAAGAAAGGGTTTCCAAAGTCTCTCTCCAAGCATACACATTCTGTGATGCTAAAATATAATCACAGTATGAATGCATGATTGACTGAGGTCTTCTTCAGCTGGTGTGTTCTGATCAAGCTGTACGGAAAGTACATTCACTTTCAAAATATTTCTTTGAAGTGGTAACTAAAAGTCAAAGGTATAAAGGAAATAGGTTTTGAAGACTGAGGAACCTGGTGGCCTCCTCGGTGACCATTGCCGCCTCTGTACATAAGGGATGGAGTGGAGCATGAGAGAAAGCAAAGGTTCTTATTCTTAGTTCTAGAAAATGAAGCATCTAACTAGGTTGACTCATGAGGTGATATTGTAGCGGCCTAGGGTAGGACAACTAAACAGCATGCTGAATGCTCTGAAGTAAACCACTCAAACATTCAAACCTGAACTCAGGTAATCATTCTTTATTATATTGTGGATCACATTAACCAAGCCGAGACTTACATCTGAGAAAAAAAAAAGCAGCAGCATTCTATTTTCTTGGATTTGGCTCTGACTTCCTGTCACAGAAAGAGCTATCGCAGAATGTATAGCCCCTTCCTTTTATTAAACTGAAATAACATGACATGCTTCTTACCAGCAAGTTTCAATGACAAATGTTTATGGAACGACATGGTCGCCATGAAAGACAAAAGCAGCACGCAGAAGCCCAAGGCATTATCAAGCTGGGCTGGAGCCTCGCAGACGGGCCCCAGGTCCCCAAGTGCATCTGGAAGTCCTCTTCTTCCTCCCTATCCTCCTACTGACATCTTGGCAGGTGTTTTTGTCCACGCTGCTTTACAAGACCAATTGCAAATAAGACTAACATGACTAATTAAAACTAACATGACTAATTAAAACTAACATGACTAAGTAAAACTCTGTTTTACTTAGCTTTCTGCTATATCATGTCAGGATATCATCAGAATAAGCAGTCAAGTTTGAATATTCAAAACATCTTCTTTGGGACAATAAGGGCACCTGTTTTGGGGAAAAAAGTTATGAGGCCCTTTTAAAAAAGATAAAAGTTGAAAACAATTTGTTCTTCTTTTCCAATTCTTCTTTTAAAAAGGGCAGGGTGGGGAATGTCTTTTTAAACGCTGTGAGGTATGGCTCGATGGTTCAGGCAGACTTCATCCCGCTCATTTTTTGTATGTTCTAAGGTAGGGGTCAGCGGACGTTCCTGCAAAGGGCCAGAGAGCACACACTTAGGGCGCTGCTGGCGGAGGATGTCTGTGGCACCGAAGCAGCCAGAGCGCGTGAAGGATTGGACACGGCTACGGCCCAACAAATCTTTATGGGTACTGAAGTGAGGATTCCATGTCATTTTCACGTCACCAAATATTCTTCTTCTTTTGATTTATTTTCAACCATTTGAAAGTTGCAGCCTTCTTAGTTCACAAGCTACACATGCAAAGGGTGGATCTGAACCCAGGGCCATAGTCTGCTGACCCCTCTTTTAAGGTACCACATGGTTAGTGGCATATTGTTCTGAGGGTCTCTGAGAAAGAGAGTGCATGGACAGTCGGGTCAAAACCCTAGTGATGCTTGGAATATTTATGTACATAGGCATGCACATATGCGTATGTGTGTGCATATGTGTAAGTACTCACATAAATGTATATTTACATAATACCCATGGAGACCTAACCTTTGAATCTGTTATTTGAATGATGGAAAGACGTGTTACCGTGCATGTTCTCTATACTGTACACATCAATTACAACTTCTTTATTAAGTCAGTCAGTAACAGATACTTATTTGGAACTTTATTGAAGTAGGGTCCAACACATGTATTTAAGATGCCTACACTCAACAAGTGCTCCGTAGGGTGAGAGTGAGCAAGAACAATTTGAAGTAGTGAAGCTGATTCCGTATGCCATTGCGCTGGGCGGGCACCTGTTCTGGAGTGCGCCTGCGACAGGACCACAAACACGATATCCTCTATGCAACGCACAGAACATCTGGTTCACTGTGTTCTACTTCCTCCCCTGGGGTGGGGACAGAAGCTCTTGCTTTATTTTTTTAACTTACTATTATACTCCACATATGTCCTGCTCAGTTACTTCAATTCCTTTGTAGAGAGAGGCACAGGAGTGAACGAATATTTATGCAGTATCTCCCAGAGTTCTAATACTGTGCTAAAGTTAATATAAAATTAAAGAGGAAAATGCATAACCTTTTACAAAAAGTATCTGAATGATGATTTTAGACACATGTTTCCTTTGAGCATTATTTCATTAAAAGAACCAAACGTGGAGGTTTGTCAGTAGTTAATGAATGGTGCAGATTTCAAACAGTTACCTGGCAATTAAAGACGTGGAAGCTATGGGAAGAACATGCTTGGGCCGCTGACCTCAAAGAAACTCTATCTGCTCTGAAGGACGCAGACTGTCCTTTAGGAAAAGTAAGATCAGTTTGCTCCCTTTCTCCTGCCCGCATCTCCACCCTCCTGCCCATACACACACTAAACTGCTATTCAGAGAAAGGGAAAGGCCAGATGGTTTTAAGGATTAGCAATGAGGAAAGGCCTAAATTTCACCTCAAGGTTGTTATTAAATTCTAGTGCAGATTGGCAGCGATACAAAATTTGGGCCATCTGAGAGCTCTTTGGGAGTCTTGGTCCGGTTCCTAATGAGCAGGTGTTGACATGGAAAAAGCTGCCTGTACCACGGCGCTGCAGGCACGGGGCTGCTCCCACCGCGGAGGTGTGCTGAATCTTCCCCAGTCCTTCCTCCGGCCCGAGGAAAAGACCCCGCACTCCGCGCTGCACACCCAGCCATGTTCTGTGCCCAGCGGCAGGAAGCCCAGCAAATCAGTCAGTAGCACATTGGAACTGTGATCTCTTCTGCAGTTGTGGTGATTTTACACTATTTTGTCCCACTTTGAAATTCTCTCCAATGTACATTCCATTTGAATCTAATTTAATTTGGGCCCAGAAAGTTTCAACGCCCCCTGTAGACAGGTTTGTGCATTCCAGATCACAAACTACATTAGCCCTTTCTTAGATGGAAACTGGCCTATCTAGTCTATTAGATAGATTAGATAGACTAGGTAAAACAGGTATCAACACTTCAAATACAGTGTTTTGTTTTGCAGCCATGGGACTAAAATCTAGTAAAACTTGGTCGAATTCTATATTCCACCAGTGATAATAGAGATAACTGCAGGACTAATTAAACAGGAACATCACCTTACTACAGGCGTGTGTTACCCAGTTAGGGATCTCACCAGTTGTACTGGCAGGAGAAGCACAGAATCCTGGTTGGCAGTCTAGCGCAGATGCAATACCTGTATCTATTTTTAACAATAATTTCCCAGCCAACTTAATTTTTAAGGACTCCAGAACATATGAATACTTGAATTATAAAAATAAGAATGCCAATTCTGCTTCCAATCAATAGTTTTACAAGTTTTATAAATATTTTTGTAAACTTTTTTACTATAATGGTGACATTTAAAAAATAAAAATGTGATGTTTATTAGAAAACAATTTCCCCAGTCTTTATAAATACTTGTGAATGTTAACAGCAATAACAAAATTCCTCAAGTAACTACTGCATTCCATGAGGCCATCTTCTATTAGAATTGCAATAAAACCAGTCTTCTCATAAACACATCATCTTGAGTTTTAGGTAACTCAGATTTCATAAAGCTTGATACCTCTCATTATGTACAAAGTAACAATAAAAATACAAGTAATTCTGAAAATTGCGACTGTGTAGGGATTCTTATAAAGTAATTTTTACTTCTTTTTCCTGTGTCATAAATTGAAAACAGGAAAATAAAAACCACTATGCCATTACCCCACACCTGCTAGAACGGCCGTTACCAAAGAGACAAGAACAACAGGAGCTGGCAAAGCCATGGAGAAACGGGACCCTAGTGCACTGGCGGTGGGAATGCAGACTGGTGCAGCCACTGTGGAACAGTATAGAGGTTCCTCAAAACTACAGTATGGCCCAGCACTTCATGTCTACACATATATCCGAAGGAACAAAATCGGGGTGTAAAAAATATTTACAACCCCATGTGGGTTGCAGCATTATTTATTGTAGAATAGTCAGGACTTGGAAACAACCTAAGTATCCACCAATAGATGAAAGGGGAAAGAAACTGTGTTTACACATACAGTGGAATGTTATTTAGCCATCAAGAAAAAAAGAAGGAATTTCTGCCATTTGTGGTAACATGCAGCTGACCAGAGACCCCTGCGTGCCCCTGCCTGGACCCTAGAGCTGCCCAGCTGCTCTCAGCCCACACGGCCTACCCACGGGTAAATGAATGTTGTCATTTTAGTCACTAGGTTTGGGGTGGTTGGTTGGTTACACACTACAAGTAACAACAGATGCAAAAAAGACAATACAAATTATAGATATTAGGAATGTATGAAAGACTATCACTACAAAGCCTACAGATATTAAAAAGACAAGTTAATATTATATATGACTTTACACCAGTAAATTGAAAATGCAGGTGAAATAGACAAATTCCTGAAAAAAATGTGACTTACCAAAACTGACACAAGAAGAAAGTAAAAAATCTTAAGAGCCTATGTTTTGTCTTTTTTTTAAATTAAAATCACAAAACCATCCCACAAGGGGTACTCTGTGCCATTTTGTTTCACTGGTAACTTCCATCGAACACTTAGGAAAGACACGTCAATGCTGTACTGACTTTCTCAGAAAACAGAGGAAGTAGGGGCATGTCAGCTCAATTGATGAGAAGAGCATAACCTTGTTACTAAAACCTCACAGAGAAACTAATAACAAAAAATATAGAATGACCTCTCTCTTCAAGATAGGTGCAAAAATGCTTTGGAAAATATTAGCACGATCAACGTTAGCAACAGAATGGGAATTATCCCAAGAAAGCAAACTTGGTTTAACGTTCGAATAAAAAAATCAGTGAAGACCTGAACCACAAAAATGTGAAAAATTAAAAAAAAAATCAATCAAGACCATGTACCACCATAAACAAAAAATTCCATGATTGTTTTAACAGATGCAGACGATTCAGTTGACAAAATTCAACCCCCTTATGATATTAAAAACTTACCAAATTTGACAAAATTCAACCCACTTATGATATTAAAAAGAAAAGGCCTCGCCAAATTAGGAATAGGAGGAAATTTCCTCAATCTGATTTTAGAATGTCTATGAAAGACCTACAAAAGCTTTTATACATAATGGTAAAATATTGAATACTTTCCTACTAAGAGTAAGAACCAAGTAACTTGTCCATTCTTACCACTTCTGTTCAATATTATATAGGAGATCTTAGCCAGTGTATTAAGACAAAAAAAAAGAAAAAGTCACAAATATTGGAAGGAAGAGTAAAACTGACACTTTTCACACATGACATGATTGTTTCCATTTAAAATCCTAAGGAATTTACAAAACTCCTACAACTAAGCGAACTTAGTTTGGTTTCAGGAAAAAGATCAATATACAAAAAAGAAAACAACCATATTTTATATGCTGGCTACAAACAATTCAAAAAATAATATTTAAAAAATCCACTTTTGAAACCCATAAGATACGTAGGAATAAATTTAATGAAAAAAATGCAAGACCTCCACATGAGAAACTACAAATCATTGCTGACAGAAATTAACAAAAATCTAAATAAACATACAGATACACCACACTCATGAACTGGAAATCCCAACATTGTTAAAATGTCAATTTTACTCAGGTCTATGGACTCAGTGAAATCTCAATCATAACTCCACCAGTTTTCTTAAGTAGATGAGTTTATTCTGAAATTTGTACGAGAATGTAAGTAACCTAGAATATCCAAAGAAATATTTAGAAGTTAGAAGACTTACACTAACTGAATTTAAGATTTACTATAAAACCACAATCATCAAGGGAGTATGGTACTGTTTAGGTAGACAAATCCTTGCAGGTCAATGGAACAGAAACATACCTACACTTGCACCTTTGATTTATTTACAACAAAGGCACAAATCAATTCAATAGGGAAACAAGAATCTCATAAACAAATTATGCAGAACTGCATGCATAGCCAAATGGATAATAAATAATGTGCATCTTCACTTTACACTATACACTAAACACAATTCCACTTCTACTTACACATGGCCAACACATAAAAAGTTGCTCGTCTTACTAACCATGGGGGAAATACAAGTTTAATCTACCATGAGATACCACTATCATCTACTAGAAAGGCTTAAGTTAAAGAGACTGGCACCGCCACCAAATGTTGGCAAGAGCGTGAGACAAACAGAACTCTATTGTTATTGGAGTTGTGAAACTGTGTATCTACTTTGGCAATTTCTTATAAAAATATTCTCTCTATGACCCCAAACTCCACTCCCAGATGGTTATGCAAGGGGCTAAAAAAGCACAGGTCCACAGAGATTTGTATAAGAATGTTCACAGCAGATTTATTCATTACTAAAATCTGGAGACAGCCTAGATGTCCATCGACACTCGAATGGATGAACAAACTGCGGCATTCTCACGATGACTACTCCTCGGCCACAAAGCCCAGCAGTGTTGGATTCAAATGCATTGTGCTGAGGAAGACCAGACCAGTGGGTGCCTCCGGGAGTGGGGGAGGCGGGAACCGACTGAGAAGGGAAATTTTTTAGGGTAATAATAATGTTTCATATCTCAGCAAGAGTCACCTGTAAAAAGTCACCAAGTGGTATATTTAAGTTTTGTGTATTCCACCCTATGTACATTTTACATAAGAAAGTAAGTACATACCGACCTCTAGTTAATTGTACTGATGCCCACACCTTGCGTTGAAATGCATTAAAATTAAGATGGATTGATGGATGGATAGAGAGATTGATAGATGGATATATAGATAGAGCAAAATGTTGATTATAGACTCTCGGTGGTAGGTATACGGGTGCTTATTGTACAATTCTTCCAACATTTCTGTATATTTGAAAATTCTCTTAATAGCATGCTGGGAGAGAAACTACCTGATACTTCACGGTGGGCCACTTTTGTTTCCACACAATCTTCATAATCAAGATGCTACTTTCTCATGACTGCCTTGTAATAGAGGGAAGACTAGAATCATTAACTGTGTTTTACAACTGAAGAAACTGTCTCATAAAGGACCTTGGCCAAGGTGTGTTGGCAGTAAACAGTAAACTAGTAGTTTGGGAGACATCAAACTTTATCTAAAATAAAGGGCCTGATAGTAAATATCTTAAACCATAGAGTCCCTGCCATGACTACTGTACCCTGTTTTTGTAGCGTGAAAGCAGCCATACATAACTTGTAGACAAACGGACATGGCTGTGTTCAATAAAACTTTATTTGTAAGAAAAAGTCAGGGCCATGTTTGGCTCATGAGTTCTAGTTTACTGATCCCTAGATGATAATCTGTTTTTTTCACTGTAGTGGTTACAGATGACAGAACTAACTGTAGAGTCAGTTAAATCTGTTTCGTGTGCTACGTGGGTTTAATATGACAATTAGATAACAACTATGAAGTAACTACGGCAGTGCCTGTTTTATAGCAGGTATTCGATAAATGTTGGGGTTTTTCTTTCATTTACCCCGGTTTTTCTCATTTGCTGTTTTTGCCATTATACATCATAGCCTAGATGAATTATAACAAGAAAACAGCTGCATAATGTTGCTTAACCAAATTAATTTGCCACGGTATCTTTCTGTTTGGTAAATCCGTAATGGTTGCACTGTTAAGTGGAAATGCTTGCTTCTGCCTACATTGTCTAGGCTAACTTTCAGACAGCAGTTCCCTGGGAGCCCTCCAGGCTTTCTGCTCTGTGACATCACATGGAGGTCCCAGTTGTCTCCTCACTCCTCAGTAAACACAGTGGCTAACTTCTGCGTCTGGGTTTTAACTCTCAGGCCATTTCTCCAACCTGTGTGATTTCATTCATTTTGTGATGCCAAACTGTGTGCATAAACAAAGTCTCACAAAGATTACCTTTTTCTGAAGTGTGCGGTGCCTCTATCTTTGGCCTCTCTTCAAGCACTATAAAGCTACCAAGGCAACAAAATACTAGTGATAATTCCAGTTTATCCCCTTTCACAGAATTGTGAGGATGCAAATTATCCAACCATAAATTTATTAATATATCAATGGCAAAATTGTGAAGTTTAGTCAACCACTAGGTTATAAGGGAAGAGATTATTTTACCCTCTTTAACAGCTTACAAAGTAATACTGTAATAACAATAGAGCCATTAAAATTAGCATTTATTGTGTGCCAAGCACTTTTTGTAACCATTTCATTCAGTCATTCTCACATGCATCAATATGTATAAAATACCTACTGTGTGCCAGGTTTTACACAAATTATCTAATGAATCTGTACCCAAATCCTGTAAAGTAGGTATTAAAATTTGTTTTACAAATTGTGCAAAATGAAGCTAAAGAGTATTAAATTACGTTTCCAATTTCTCAATAGCTGCAGATTGTCACAGCCACTAGCACAGATCTAGCATTCTGGAGACTTTGAAAAAATATTGTGACTATACATGTGATAGAACTTGCTGAAAGGGTTTCTGTATGGCTTTGCCCGGCCCCTTTCGTACGTCTGTCCTGTCTGTGCCAGGACTGAACCAGGAGGCTCGCTCTGTGTGACTGGCCCGAGCAGCTCTGCCTGGTGGAGGATCAGTAACTTTTGCTGACTCCTGCCCTCAGCCCCCAGCACCATCTGCTCAGGCAAATCACTCTCCAGCACACCCCTTACGTCCCGTTTTGTCACTTCACTCCTAGCTTCTCTGGAACTAATCCGCAGAAGGCAAGAGAGTCAGGGACTCCCTCTCTGACCAAACACTCTTTCCACTTTGAACTTTGCTGTCACACTTGAACAATCAGCTCTGCTGCTCATGATTTCTGTCATTTTAGCAAGAAAGAATGCCTCTGGAGGAGTGGCCAAAAGAGAGAGAAAGCGTCAAGCTGTAAACTCCTTTAGAGGATGATGTGCAATCTGAAGAGGTATTTCCTCCCAGTGCGTTTGTGTCGCACACAGCAGCCACTGAAGCCTGGCCCTGAAGCATTCCTCCCATTGCTGAGCTTTCTTCTCTTTCTTTCTCCCCCCACCCCCCCATCCCCCAGCAGGCTTCTACGCTACCTCAGATCCCTCTGAGTGAAGACTCCACCTTCTCAGATGTACTTCTGAGATCAGCTAATAACACTGGGAGCATTAACTAATTAACAATAGTAAGGAGTTCAGAAAACAAACAGGCATGGAGCAATGCTGTTATTATGTAGCTTCTGCCTGACACTATTGTCCTCATTAAGCAGGCAGTGATGTCAATGTATCTAGGAAGAAAGGCAAATCCTACTGCAAACTGCCAGCTGGGCTCCAATTCCTGTTCGCTGAGATTATAGGCGTAGCTACGGCTGCAGTGAGTGGTGCAGGTGATGTCTCACCGTCCTTTTTTAGTTTAATTTTTGTAAGTCTCCTTTCACTACTGTGCCGTGCAGCCTCATGTTGCATTGCTTGAAAATTTGGTTCACGAAGCATGCCAAATACCAACTTCTTAAATCTAGGTAGCCCAAGAGAAAGTGACAGTATTAGTTTAACATTTCTCATCAGTTGGTGCCAATGGCGCCTTTCTGAAATATGCTTACTGCAAACATCCCTCATACACCACAGTGTGGAGAGTATCGGTCTACTTGCATGTTACTCATTTAAAAAATGAAGTTCTTTTCTGACCAAATAAAAGATGAATACAGGAGGACGTTGACTGATTTATTTCCCATTGGTTGCTTATTGTTTCTTTTAAAAAAACTAAAGCTTAGGAAGTAGCTTCTGTAAAAAAGTGTTTGGCTCCTTCTCTGTCTCCTTTGCAGAACCAGCCCACGCTCCTGTTGAAACCAACGGCTTTCGAGTCCCCATTCTGGGCCCTCTCTTCTTTTCACTCTGCACTCTCTGCCTAGGCCATCTCATCCAC
>PVKM010043389.1:0-12527 GCA_004027735.1 Carollia perspicillata | reverse complement strand
ATTATCACCAAGCCCTTATCACATGAAATGTTAAAGGTACTTATTTAAGAAAAGGAAGATCACAACTATGAACATTAAAAAGGCAACAAATTCACAAGTATCGACGACTGATTCTAAACAAACAAACAAGCTAAGCAAACAACCAGAAAAGGAATAGAATCATAGAGAGATCATTTGGTGGGTTATCAAGAGGGAGGGGGAGGAGGGAGAACGAGGGGGGGGGCGATGGGGGAGGAAAGGTGCTGGGATTAAAAAGCGTAATTGGGCCCTGGCTGGTGTGGCTCAGTGGATTGAGCGCCAGCCTGCGAACCAAAGGGTCACCCGTTCGATTCCCAGTCCAGGCACATGCCTGGGTTGAGGGCCAAGTCCCCAGTAGGGGCACTCAAGAGGCAATCACACACTGATGTTTCTCTCCCTCCCTATAAAATCTTTTAAAAAGAAGTATAATTGGTAGGTACAAAATAGACAGGGAGATGTTAAGAATAGTATAGGAAGCCCTAACTGATGTAGCTCAGTGGATTGAGCACAAGCCTGTGAACCAGAGGATCGCGGTTCGATTCCCAGTCAGGGCACATGCCTGGGTTGCAGGCCAGTTCCCAGCAGGGGACACACGAGAGGCAACCATACATTGATATTTCTCTTCCTCTCTCCTTCCCTTCCCCTCTAAAGATAAATAAAATCTAAAAAAGAAAAAAAAAAAAGAATAGTATAGGAAATGGAGAAGCCAAAGAACTTACATGCATGACCCACAGAACTAAACTAAGGGGGGATTGCTGGAAGGAAAGGGGGTATAGGGCAGAGTGGTGCAAAGTGGGGGGGAATTGGGACAACTGTGATAACATAATCAATAAGATATACTTAAAAAATAAAAGGACAATAAAGCAGTATTAAGAACACAAAAAGAAAAAAGAATGGCTGTAATGAGTTGGAATAAGTATGTACCAGCCCAGAAGATCATAATGATACTCAAACAGAGAATAAAAAATAAAGTCATACAGATGCACTGTGAATATAAACTGAAAACTAAAACTGTAAAGCTTCTAGAAAATAAAGAAAAAGCATTAAAGTGTCCTACATTGAAACGAAGCACTTCTTGAGTCTGAGTGAATGGAGAAAGCACACTGCATCCTGTCCCTCCTACTGAATGCACCTATAGATCCACCTATAAATCTGGACAGAATACACAGAGCAGCTACATGGAGACCCCACAAATTAGGGAAGAAGAACGGAATGTGAAATACCACCTAACCAATGGCAAGTTTTTCTTCCTCCAACCAGGACTTAAGAAGCCCCAAACCCAGAAGAGGGCATTGGTGTAGACAGAGCTCTAAGAGAAGCCTTCAAGTTCTGCCTTGAGGAGTAGAAAAGAGGTCTCCCACCACTCAGAGAAAGTATGGGAAATTCCTCATCTTTTCTTTTTACTCCCCCTTTCCTTAATTTTCTCAAATCCCAGCACCCTCCGTGGCCACAAGGGTCAGGGACACTGGCACCTAAAACTCTGAGGGGGTGAGCTCTCTGACCGGAAGATCTGCAGTCCCAAGAGAGTGGCACGAAACCTGTTGCACTTTCTATCTCCTGCCACTGAGCCCTGGAGCACGAAGCAAGAATCCAATCGTGGGAAGTACCCAGCAGGGCGGGTTAAATGAAGCCCCAGGACACCATGAACGGAAAGGAGCTCTGGACGACGGTCCCATATTGTTGTTGATAAACTGGGCTCAGCCCTGTGGAACACGAGAGCCAACTGATCCTAAACAGCATGCCAAAAACTCTGAAAACTGAACTAAGGGATAGAACCAAAGGGAGAAAAGAAAGTACAATGCTTAAGAATTATTTGAAGAAAAAATGGATGAAAACTTCTCAAGGGAAAGACATAAATTTACAAACTCAAGAAGTTCAGTGAACCCCAAACAGAATACACCCTAAGAAATTCAAGCTCAGACATTTCATGACCAAACTGTGGAAAAATTAAAGGCTAAGAAAAAAATTTGAAAGAAGCCAGAGAGAGAGAGTGAAGCACTATTTACTCCCGAACAAGTCAAGTGACCGCACGAAGGCAGGGTGTGCAGGACCTTCCTGTACCATCTTTCCAAGTGCTTTGAAAATCTAGAGCTCGCACAAGATAAAAAGTTGAACAGACAAATGATGAAATATTGGCTGATACATTAGAGGTAAAAAATGAAATATTTACTTACATTTAAAGAATAAAACAGGAAACCTCAAAACAAATTACAAATTTGCTCCCCACACAACTCAAATAACCTTCTGCTTTTTGAAATATTTCAGCAGAAAACTTCTGAGAAGCAGGGGTGGCTCAGCAGTCCCATCCGGTCGCGTGACCCCAAACCCATCTTGTATCTTTAGGCCTTAGTTTCCCAAGTTTGAGACTGAGAAGTTAGATTACAGGATCCCTCGTCCTTTCCAGTTCTCTACACTCTTTCTCCAACAACTAAATGGCGGAGGAGCTTAGAAGCTAAAAGAACGAAACTTGGAACCCGACAGATTTGTGCTTCCTAACCATGCTGTTTGACTGGGCCAAGTTACCACCTCTCTGGAGTAATAAAACATACCTACAGGGGCACAAGGATTACATGAGAGCGGGCATGGAGAGTACTCAACACTTGAGAAAATGTTCAGACGTAACCAGGCTATAAAGCAAATACCAGTTATTATAATGAAAGTTCTGCCTTAAGCCTTCTTCTTTTCCTAATACGAGTATTCTTTTCGAGATATCTTTAACTTCCACAGCTTTAACATCCTCACGGACCCCCCTCCCAGATCTGTATTTCCTCAGCTTTAGTTCCACGTTTCCAAGGATCTGGCAGACGCCCTCCAGCTGGACACTTCACTATCACTAAAAGTAAAAGTAAACAAGCCTGAGACCGAGTCATCGCCATTGCCGCAAACCAGCTCCTTCCCCCAACTCCAGTCCTGTCATTCTCCCGACCTTGAGAGTCAGCTTCAACTCCTATGTCCTCTTCCTCAACTCCCCTTTTCAACCAACCACCAACTCCTACTGATTATTCCTTCAGAGAGTTTCTCATGTGAACAAGTTCTCTGCATCCCGCAGTTCAGATTCCTATCAATCCACATCGGAATTATCGTCCACACCGCTGCCCGATTCCTCTTTCTCCGGCTCACCTGGGTCCCGTCGCTCCCGGCCACCATCTGCCAAACGAAGGCCACACCCCCGACACTGCACTCAAGGCTCGAAACCATCTGGACTCACACTGTCTGATTCGCGGACCATGCCTTGAGGTGTCTAGTCTCTCACCCATGTCCTCCTCCTCCTTTCCGCTCACTGAGATTCCGTCCGTGCTTAAAGAACCAACCTAAGCATTACTTCTTCTCAAAGACTTCTCTGATTCTAGGAGAGCGCTCATTTTCCAGAGAAGAACGATGATAGGAAACTTGCCTATTGGCTATCAAAATCTATCATAAAGGTATATTAATTAGCAAGGTGAAAGGGAAACATAGCTTTCTGATGGTTGTAAGATATATCCGAAATTGATACTCCTTTCTTCAAAAGGTGAGGCCTAACTCCCCTCCCTATAATGTAGGCTGCACTTGGTGATTCACGTCTAATAAACAGAAAGTGGTGAAAATGATGGTAACTGATGAGGGCAGATCATAAAAATCACGGAAACCTGTGTGCGTGTCATCACTAGCAGAAGCCAGTTGCCCTGTCATGATGCTCAGGGAGCCCTACAGAGAGGTCCAAACAGCAAGGAATCGAGATCTCCCGCCAAAGCCCGATGGCTTCTCCAGGTGAGGAACTGAGCCCTTCTACCAACCGCCACGCGAGTGAGCCATGCTAGATTGGAACCTTCCAGCCCAACTCAAGCCTTCAGACTCCTACAGCCTCGACCAAGACAGTGACTGCAACCTCAGGGGCCCCACGCCAGAACCATCCAGCTAAACTTCTCCTGATTTCTGACCCACAGAAACTGTATGAAATAATATTTATTATCATTTTAAGTCACTAAGTTTTGAAGCAATTTGCTACACAGCCAACTGATAATTAATACCCTTTATCTACTGATAATATTTTTACCTTTTGTTTTTGGTGTGTGTGTGTGTGTGTGTGTGTGTGTATACCTACATGGCCTATTTTCAAAAGTTATTTGTTTTAAAAACCTCTTTCCCAAACATAATTTCTCAATAAATTTTATTAGCTTCTCTAAATTAAGAGAGTTCCCTTTTGGAGATTTTCTCTGCTAAAGACTCCCCAAAATATAACAGCACTACAAACTGGTACTCTTCTAGGCATTCCTGGAAATACCCGCTGAACAGTATGTTGAGATCCTGAGCGTGCCATAATTTATCAGGTGGTCACTGAAAAAAATCAACGGAATTGGTACAAACGACTCTGTAGTATAACAATGCGAACGCAATCTCCATAGTTAGAAAGGTCTTCAAGGGCACTTCAAGGTTCAACTTTCGTTCAAGAATAAAAACATATAATGGAGAACTCACATCCAAACACAATCAGATAAGGAGCTTGCTACTGTTCAAGTAGCTTTTTAAAAAACAGACAAACAAGTTTTAGAAATAGATGGGTTGTGTGCCTCAAATCAGTCTTAAAAGAATTTCCTCAGATTTAACTTCAATCTAGCTCTTCTCCTTCCATGAACTAGCAAAGGAGAAAAATTAATGGAAATAAAACAAAACCAACTTCTAAGGAACAACATGCTATAAAATACTATTGATGAAAACAATAAATAAAATCTTTTGTGAAGTGCATTTAATAAAACTGGCTTGTGACATCTCGTAAGAGTTGTATCAAGTATACAAGGACACACATGGAACTTACTCAGACTCACTCCCTCGGGCTCCAGCACCGGGGCAGCACCTTGAAGGGCACCTGTGGCATCCAGGGAGGAACTGCAGTGGCAGACATCAGGGCAAGAGCTGGGGGACAGCTTCCTCGCAGGCAGAGCTGCAGGCAGCAGGTCACTATGCCTTTTCTGAGCCCTCCCCGACACACAGCCACAGTGCTGCAGCACCATAGCTGGATCTCCATCAACCTGGCTCACACAGTAAATCCCGCCCTGATGAGTACCTAAGGGCCTCTGCATTCAACTTACCAGCCCACCCCAGGGGGTAACAGTGGCTTTTCCATATGGAGGGCTGGGCTATTTGCAGGCCTCAGTCCTTCCTAAATCCTCTCAAACAAGTACCAGCTGAGTGCCACACACCCCCGCCCCACCCTTGACTCTCACTGAGTAGGCCCCTGGATCAACACTAGCAGCAGCCATCGCACATCGCTGTGTAGCTTCTGCCAAAGGGCCCCAGAGAGAACACAGACGGAGGCTGACCTTGGCCTGTACCACCTGGGAAACCCCAGAGCATGTACACCCAGTGGACGGTTACAGACCGCATTGGAGCACCACCCAATCTCCTCCACAAGCCATGAAGGGAAGTAGTTGCCGGCCAGGGGTCACAGCCAGTCTTCCTGTCTGGACTGGGTAAATCCCTCCCATGGACCTGCTGACGGCAATCAAGACTCATCTATAAGAGGAAGGAGTACTCAGCCCACACAGGGGGTGCAACTTGAGTACACAGCTTGGCAGATAGGGGAGGCTGTGCCACTGGACCCTACAGGACACCCACTACATTAGGCCATGATACTAAGACACAGAGTCAAAGAAGCTCTACCTAATACACAGAAACAAACACAGGGAGGCTGCCAAAATGAGGAGACAAAGAAACATGGCCCAAATGAAAAACCAGATCAAAATTCCAGAAAAGGAACTAAACAAAATGGAGATAAGCAATCTGTCAGATGCAGAGTTCAAACCACTGGTTATAAGGATGCTCAAGGAACTCTGTGGATACTTCAACAGCATAAAAAAGACACAGGCTGAAATGAAGGATACACTAATTGAAATAAAGAACGATTTACAGAGAATCAACCGCTTCAGTGGATGAAGCCAAGAATCAAATCAATGAGTTGGAACATAAGGACGAAAAAGCCATCCAATCAGTACAGCAAGAAGAAAAAAGAATACAAAAAATCAAGGACAGTGTAAGGAGCCTCTGGGACAACTTCAAATGTCCCAACATTCACATTATAGGGGTGACAGAAGGAAAACAGAAAGAGGAAGAAAATGGAAACCTACTTGAAAAAAATAATAGAAGAAAACTTCCCTAATTTGGTGAAGGAAATAGACATACGAGTCCAGGAGCACAAAGTCCCAAACAAGATGGACCCAAAGAGGACCACACCCAGACACATCATAATTAAAATGCTAAAGGTTAAAGTCAAAGGGAGAATCTTAAAAGCAGCAAGAGAAAAGCAGTTAATTCCTTACAAAGGAGTTCTCATAAGACTGTTAGCTGATTTTTTAAAAGAAACTTCACAAGCTAGAAGGAACTGGCAAGGAGTATTCAAAGGGATGAAAAGCAAGGACCTACAACCTGAATTATTCTCTCCAGCAAAGCTATCATTTGGAATGGAAGGACAGATAAAATGCTTCCCAGACAAGTTATAACTAAAGGTGTTAATCATCGCCAAACTATTATTTTATACATGTTAAAGGGACTTATTTAAGAAAAAGAAGATAAAAACTATGAACATTAAAATGGCAATAAATACATAACTACCAACAATTGAATCTAAAAAACAAAATGAGCAAACATGCAGAACAGAAACAGAATCATAGATATGGAGAACATTGGGATGGTGGCTAGTTAGGAGGGGTGTCTGGGGGAATGAGGGGAAAGTGAAGGACTTAATACAAATTAGTAGTTACAGAATAGGCAGAGAGATGTTAAGAGCAAGTACAGGAAATGGAACTGCCAAAGAACTTGTATGCATGACCCATGGACATGAACAAAAGAGGGGGGATTGCCAGAGGGAGTGGGGTCGCTGGTACGGGAGGGCAAGAGGGAAAAATTGGAACAACCGTAATTGCATAATCAATTAAAAGAAGAAGAAGAAGAAATATACAGAGCCTTGGTCAAGCAGTTCAGTTGGTTAGAGCATTGTCCCAATATGCCAAGGCAGCAGGTTCAATCCCTGGTCAGGGCACATACAAGAATCAACCAATAAATGCACAAATATGTAGAACAACAAATCTATGTTTCTCTCTTATACACATACACACACACACACACAAAGAAATTATACAAAGAATAAAACAATAATTGGAGAAATGGGAACCGAGAATCTTAGTCAATGGTTATGCCTACATACATATTACTGAATAATTTAGTTATTAGTTCAACTGTCTGATAATCAGGGCATATTAATTAAAAAATATCAGGTGTTAAGTGGCTCTGTCACTTACTAATTGTGTGACTTTGAACAGGTTTTTTCACTGCTGCCTCAGTTTTCTCATCTGTACAACCACCTGGTGGCTCCTACCTCACAGGTGGACCTAATGTCCGGATAGGTGATTCTGAAGCACAGAAGCACACAGTCAGCAGTCAAGGCGTGGTTCTCGACAGTGGAATGAGCGGACTGTGTGTATCTGAAAAGTAGCTTTCTGAAAGCATCTGATGTAATGAATCTAACTTTACTACTGAAGTGATCGGGTGAAAATGTACCAAGAGAAAGTACAAAATCCTAAATTTAAAGCCCACTTAGTACGACAATATACACATTTGACAGGTGGAGTCATCAAATGTTAAGTCATACATAATAGAGACCACTTACTTCTCAACCTTCTTAAACTATCCAGAAGTTCATGGGCTTTGTAAGGAATTTGAAAATTTAATTGATGTTAAAGCATGATCTGATCAAGATTCTGGCAAGGGTAAAAGAAATAATTCTAGTAAGTCAGCAAAACATTAAAACAAAAAGAGTAAAACTATAGAAGAAATTTTGGCTAATACTTATAAAGTCTTCCATTAACCACTACCTCCTTGTTTTCATTGTTTAATAGTTCACTGGCTTAAAAACAGATTTTGAGTACATGCTTTTAGAAGCTAAAGACAGACAGAGGCATCAACGATCAACTGCAGGGCAGTCAGCACACTCACAAAGCCACTGGTCCCTTCTTACCACCGTAGAACCGAAGCATGCAGCCGAGGTCGGGATTTGTCGCTTCCTGCTGGATGCGCACAGGGTCGTCGTACCCCAGCCTGGATAAGTAATCATACACAATCCGAAGGGGTCGTTCGGTAGGTTCCAGTCTCCTGCTCACACGGTTCAAAAGAAAAATATTTAGTAGTGATTAATAAAAATGCTCCACTTAATTTTTTAAATCTTTTAATATGCTCTCGATGTTTACTTCTATATCAAGATTTTCTTTAATATTATATGATACGACGAATCTAAATAAGTGGTGCTCAAAGTTTTTTGTCCCAGGACCCCAGTATAGTCTTTGAGGACCCCAAAGAGCATCTGTTTACATGGGACATATCTATCAATATCTACTGAATTAGAAACTAAAATTAAGAATTTCCACCCTGGCTGGTGTGGCTTAGTGGACTGAATGTGGGCCTGTGAACCAAAAGGTCACCGGTTCGATTCCCAGTCTAAGGCACATGCCTGGGTTACAGGCCAGGTCCCTGGTAGGGGACATGTGAGAGGCAACCACATTTCTCTCCCTCCCTTCCCCTCTGTCTAAAATATAAATAAATAATATCTTTAAAAATAAAGCTTTAAAAATTTTTTGGAAAAAAAAATTTCCAACCACTTTTTTGTTCATTTTTGTTTGTTTTTGGTTTTTTATTTGTTTTTGGTTTTTTGTTTATCCACTTTCAAGCAACAATAATAAACCAATGATGTTAACATAAATAATATACTCTGATAAAAATATTTCCCAAAATGAAACAACCTTAAGTGAAGAGAATAGCACTGTTTTATATTTTTTTGTTAGTTGCTTCTTGAATGGAAAACAGCTGGATTCTCAGATCTACTTCTAAACGCAATCTGTTGTAAAAACATGCTATTTAACCTCTAGAAAAACTCCTCTGTACATGTATGAGACACTGAGAGTGAAAAAGAAAATGAATGCCTTACTATTATTACAAAAAAGTCTAGACCTCATGGACCTTTTCAAAGAGTCTCAGGGAACCCTTACAGGATCCTTTAAAAACCTGAAGTCCAATTAAAGGCAGCCAAATTTTGAGATATAAAAGATTATACTTGGCCATATCTGATTTCATATAAGCTTCACACACAATTGGAGATGCAGGCTTTGGGTTGCCTGCTATGTCCCAGGTCCCACTGACTTCGTTGATGATTCTTCCATAAAAATTAGAAATAAAATGGCCCGATAATTCCACAGAAACCATTTATACTACATGGTGCTGACTGAATGCAAGTAAAATCAGAAGGCCTAGTAATCACTAGTGGCCTCTGGTGACACCACGTATCTGAAATCATACATACTTAAAATACTTTAAAATATTTTTTAAAAAAGATCAATGTGTATTTTGATAGAAAGGGCTATCTCAGCGATAACAGCAAGACAGCTCATTTACAATTCTTTTATCAGAAAGCAAACAGCTATAAACACAGTGACTAAGAGTACAGGATCCAGAAGTCAGACTGCCTTGGTTTGTTTCATTTCTGCCACTTATCAACCACATGCCCTTGGACAAGCTGTTTAACCTCACTGTCTTAAATTCCTCATCAGTAGAAGGAGAATAACAGTAACTCCGAACTCAGAGAGTTGTTATTAAATTTGTTTACTTACAAGATACTATATATTATAGTATGTACTGCTTAGCAGAGCATCTTGTGTGTAGTAGTATTCAATAGTATATTGACAATTAATATTTTTAAAAAATCTTAGGACTGGAACCAAATTTTACTTAGACTAAAAATAGACTATTTCCCCATCTGAACAAACAAAAAACAAACATAGGAAAGTCTATGTACTTTCAAAAGATTTTGAACAACATTAGTTGTTATGTCTTAAAAGAATTCTGTTTAGAAACCTTAAGAATGATATTAATTAGAAACAACATGAAACTCATCCCATCATAGCAAAAATACAGAAAGGACATTTGCTATGTGGTTAACGAACAAGAAAATACTGTTGCCCGTAAGATTTAAGTAAAAAATAACATAAAATGGAATGCTACAAAGCTAAATATAAACACAGTACCTGCATCAAAATGATAATTTAGGGATGGAAACTGTACTGAGGAGCACGAAAATAAATAACTGAAATAAAACAAACACCTGGCCCCTCCTGACTGCTCAGCTCAGATTTTTAGCTTCTATAAACTCAGATCCACTACATGGGGCATGGCCAAAGAACAAAGAGCCCATGAAGACCAATAAATATTGAATTTAATAGAAACAAGAAACAACCTTTTAGGAATAAAGTTATCAGTTACAATGAATCTCTAGGCAGGTAACATAAAAATTCACAAAGAGCTATGACAATGTTAGGCATTCTCCCCACAGGGGGTGGAATTCTTCTAAGAAAGATCCATTTTAAAAGGGACTTCTAATAATCTGTATCCCAGGAAGGTCAATTAGCCATGTAATGTGCCTGACTGAAGGATTAACTTGAAGACAAGGAGGCCAAGTGCATGAAGAGCTATTTACCGCTTCCAGGGTCAAAAAGGGCAGGGCGTAAGAGAATTCGGGACTGCTCTGAAGAACGGGCGAGGAACGACGAGAAGGCGATGCACAGGTAATGGGTTACGGTGAGGAAGAACCTCAGTAATTCGAGCTGCCCGTGATGAAACACACCGCCTCTCAAAATAGCTCACAGAGCTATAGAGCCATCTGTCACCAATATTTCAAAAGAGACTACTTAAGAAGCACATTGGTTCAGATGGTCTTCAGGGTCTTTTGGAACTCAAGAGTCTAGGACATGCAAGATACCTTCCTAATACAATGCACATTCTACCTGAACCCTGCTATTATTTTTGGACACAGAGTTCAATGTATTTAAATATCAAAATTCCATATAATGACCACATATTCAGGACCAAGAAATAATATGTTCTGGTGAAATCTAACTAGTTCAATTTTCCAACTTCTCTCTAGAAAACCAAGGGAAATGGAAACATCCTAATTCTGACATACTTTGTTTACATGTACATACTTCACAATTTTAGGAAATTTCCTTTCCTAAAAAGGCTCTGTAGATTGATACAGAATCGTACACCTGAAACCTATATAATTTTATTAACCAATGGCACCCTGACAAATTCAATTAGAAAATGATAAAATAAAATAATGAATTTAGGAAAAAAGACTCTGTAGATATGAAACCCTCTCTCTATGTATTTCCACCTGCAGAAAGCATTCTCCCTGGTGGGAGAAGAAAAAAACATGAGAATCTCCATATCTGTTCCTATTAATTTAGCATAAATGAGTAAACGAGATATTTCAAGGACTGCAAAAACAAGGAAAATGAAGAACTAATTCCACTTACTTATTAAACTCATCTGCTTAAAGGAGTGCAGAGTAAGGGGGAGGGAAATGTTGTAATATGCTTACAGATCAATTTTGTGTTTCAAAGTTCCAAAAGTTTAACAGCCTAGCAATCAGCTATGTGTTAAAGCTCTCACAGATCAAAGGAAAACTGCAGACTGCAAAACAGGTGTAGAGGACAGCAATGCTGGCAATGAAAGGATCCAAACACTCAGCATTTGAAACTTCTGACTGCTTTACGGAGAGACAGTAAGACTCCTGTAATAGTTTTAGTTTGCTTCCAAGGCTGGCAGGAGCTACTACATCCCTGTGAATCTGAATATATAATGAATATGGTTAATCTTCTCCAAGCCAGCCAACCAGTACAGTAATGCTATTAACACTGGTTTATAACTCTTAGCCAAGAGGAGTAGCCAACAGTTATTCTAAATGGTGCCCACAGGTAAGAGAGAGGCACTTCACAAGAATTCTAGTTAATAATGGGAGATAAAAGTTCACATTATTAAAATCCAACAAAGGGAATGATACATTATATCAAAGGCACAGCTGCATTCCCTACATCCAATTCAGACTAAAACCCAATCCCTGCTCGCCTACAAAGGTGAAAGCTGCAAATGCTAAGACCAACAGTCTAGATAAGACAAACAGCAACAACAAGGATACTTCAGTGAATGTCTGCTCCACGCCTGACGCTGTGTTGGAAGTACTTTACATTTTACAAAGCTATACCTATTTTGCAAATGAGAAAAATGGGGAGCCCTGGGTGGTGTGGCTCCGTGGATTGAGTGCAGGCCTGCAAACCAAAGGGTCACCAGTTTGATTCCCAGTCAGGGCACATGTCTGGGTTGCAGGCCAGGTCCCCAGTAGGGGGCACGCGAGAGGCAACCACATGTTGATGTTTCTCTCCCTCCCTTTCCGTCTCTCTAGAAAGAAATAAACAAAATCTTTTTAAAAAAAGAAAAGAAAAACGGGGTTCAGAGAGTCACACAGTGCACAGTGGCACAAAGGTTTGAACTTATGCTGGTTTCATTACACACCTAACCTCTTTTAGGCAAACCACATTATTTTACATAAAGTACTTTATGTAGAAGAAAGCCCAAAACACTCCATATGTTAACTTACATCAAGGAACCTAAAAAGGTGCTTTAAAATTACTGTCTTCCATTAAGTCTAATACACC
>PVKM010043388.1:0-12534 GCA_004027735.1 Carollia perspicillata | reverse complement strand
ACAAACAACCAAACAGAAAAGAATGAAGAAACAAGAATGCAAAAAAATGAGGAGAGGATTAGGAACCTCCAGGACATCCTGAAACATTCCAACATCTGAATGATAGGAGTACCAGAAAGGGAAGAGGAAGAGCAACAAGTGGAAAACTTATTTGAACAAATAATAACGGAGAATTTCCCCAATCTGGCAAAGGAAATAGACTTCCAGGAAGTCCAGGAAGCTCAGAGAGTCCCAAAGAAGTTGGATCCAAGGAGGAACACACCAAGGCACATCATAATTACATTACCCAAGATTAAAATGAAGGAGAGAATTCTAGAAACAGCAAGAGATAAGGAGACAGTTCCCTACAAAGGAGTTTCCATCAGACTGTCAGCTGATTTCTCAAAAGAGACCTTACAGGCAAGAAGGGGCTGGAAAGAAGTATTCCAAGTCATGAAACACAAGGACCTACAACCAAGATTGCTCTATCCAGCAAAACTATCATTTAGAATGGAAGGGCAGATAAAGTGCTTCCCAGATAAGGTCAAGTTCAAGGAGTTCATCATCACCAAGCCCTTATTATATGAAATGCTAATGAAATTTATCTAAGAAAAAGAAGATAAAAAATATGTACAATAAAATGACAGCAAACTCACAGTTATTAACAACCACACCTAAAACAAAACCAAAAGCAAACTAAACTAAGCAAACAACTAGAACAGGAAGAGAACCACAGAAACAGAGATCACATGGAGGGTTACCAACAGGGGAGTGGGAGGCAAGGGAAGGAAAATGTAGAGAGAATAAGTAGCATAGATGGTAGGTAGAAAATAGACAGGGGGAGGGTAAGAATAGTATGGGAAATGTAGAAGCTAGAGAACTTATAAGTATGACACATGGACATGAACCAAAGGGGGGCGGGGAATGTAGGTGGGAGGGGGTGTGCAGGGTGGAGGGGAGTGAAGGGGGAAAATGAGACAACTATAATAGCATAATTAATAAAATATACTGAATAAATAAATGAATAAGAAAGAAAACCCTCTGATTCTGTCCTAACTAGTGTGGATCAGTGGGCTGAGCATTGTCCCACAAACTGAAAGGTCACCTGTTTAATTCCTAGTCAGGGCACATACCTGGGTTGCGGTCCAGGTCCCCGGCTGGCGATGAGAAAGAGTCAACTGATCAATGTTTCTCTCTCAAGTCAGTGTTTCTCTCCCTCTCTTTCTCACTCCCTTCCCCTCTCTCTAAAGATAAATAAATAAAATCTCTACAAAAACATTAGGAAATCGTTTGATTCCAGTCTACAGCCACACCACCCTGAATGCATCCGATCTTGTCTGACCTTGGAAGCTAAACAGGGTTGGGCCTGGTTAGTACTTGGATGGGAGAATATAAAATTTAAAAGATTAGGGAAAAGTATGAAGAATTCATGCCAAAAGGATTGAAAATTTAGACAAAACAGACAAGTTCTTAGAACAAAAAAATACAAGTTAACATAGCTGGCTCAAGAAAAAATAGAAAGCTAAACTAGCTCTGGCTACCCTGGCTGGTGTGGCTCAGTGGATTGAGTGGTGGCCTACGAACCAAAGGGTCACCAGTTCAATTCCCAGTCAGGGCACATGCCTGGGTTGCAAGCCAGGTCCCCACTGGGGGGTATGCGAGAGGTAACCACACATTGATTTTTCTCTCTGCTTTTCCCTTCTTTCCTCTCTCCCTAAAAATAGATAAATAAAACCTTTTAAGAAAAAGAAAAAATAGAAAGCTAAATTACATAGTTACTCAAATCTTCCTTGATACAACTATAATCTGTATACGAGAAAATACTTTTAAATACAAATACACAGGTAAATTATATAATACAAACATTAATCAAAAGAAAGTTGGGATGGCTATATAGTTATAACAAAGTTCACTTCAGAAGGAAGAATATTGTCAGAATAAAGCGGAATATTACATAATAAAGAGGGCAATTTGCCAAGAAAACATAACAATACTTGAAGCAAAAACTGACAGAAATGCAAGAAGACACAGATAAATCTATGATCAAATCTGAAGATTTCAACACTTTACTCTGAAGAATTAATAGAACAATTAGCCAGAAAGTTAATAATAGATCAAAACAACAGTAAAATCAACCTACCATAACTGACATTTGCAAAACACTACACCCAACAGCAGAATTTATATTCCTTGCAGTGGCACATGAAATATTCACCTAGATAAACTATATTCTAACTCATAAAATGAACTAACAGACTGGCTTCTTTCTTTTAGCAATATTAAGTTTAAATTCTCCCTGTCTCTTCATGGCTTAAGAGCTCATTTCTTTTTACCCCTGAATAATGTTTCATTTTATGGATGAACTACAATTTATCCATTCATCTATTAAAGGAATCTTTAATTGCCTCCAATTTTTGGCAAGTGTAAAAACAGCTAGTATAAACATTCGTGTGTAAGTTTTTGTGTAATCATGTTTTCACTCATTTTGGATAAATACCTAGAAGTGTGATGGCTGGATGGTATGGTAAGTTCATGTTTACTTCTGTAAGAAACTGCCAAACTGTTTCAAAGTGACTATGATTTTACATTTCTACCAGCAATGAATGAGAGTTCCCCTTTCTCTACACCTTTAACACCATCTAGTATTGTTAATATTTAAGATTTTAGTCATTCTAATAGCTGAGTAGTGCTACTCATTGTTGTTTTAATCTGCAACTTCTTAATGACATATGAGGTTGAACATCTTTTCATATGCTTATTTCTCACATGCATATCGTCAATGGTGAGATGTCTGTTCAGATTCTTCCCATTTTTATATCACATTAATTTTCTTATTGTTGATTTTTTAGTTCTTTGTATATTTTGGATAATAGTCCTTTATTGAGTATATCTTTTACAAATATTTTCTTCCAGTCTGTGGCTTGTCTTCTCATTTCTCTTGACATTGTCTCTTTTGCAGAACGGACATTTTTTTTATCACTTCTTTCCTTATAAATCATGCCTTTGGTGTCCTATCTAAACAACCACTGTCACAAAGAAACACTCATAGACACGGACAACAGCATGGTGGTTACCAGTGGGAAGGGGGTATGAGGTAGTCAAGGGTAAAGGGGGTCAAATATATGGTGACAAGAAGAGATTTGACTGGGTGGTAAACACACAATGCAACATACAGATGATATGTCATAGAATTGTATACTTGAAACCTATAACATTTGAATAACTAAGTTCACTCCAGTAAATTTAATTTTAAAATTAAAAAAAAAAAAAACCCTGTTATCAAACCCAAGGTCGTTTAGATTTTTTTCTATGTTATCTTGTATGTGTTTTATATTTCTTTTTATTTTACATTTAGAATGATAATCCATTTTAAATAACTTTTTGTGAAGTATGTAAGATCTGGGTACAGCTCCCAGTCAAAGCTTACCATATCTACCCTGGACTGGCAGACTGTCAGCATTTCTTGTCCCTTCCAATTCCAACTTGAAAAGACTAAATTCATTGTGAGTCCAGCCAAGAATCCAAGGGCTCCTTTTTTTCACCCAGTTCCTATTAATAGGATGGAGATTCCACTACAGGTGTGGTGGGCCCAGAATACTGGAACCTTGACCTCTCTGTTTTGCCCGTTTTCTCATGTGGCAGAAGTTCCACATCAGGAGTAAAAAAGCGTAGAAGTCAAGACACCACCACTCCACCCAGTAACCATAGTAGTTTTTCAGGGGCAGAAGGTGTCCATAAGAAAAGTAAGCTCTAAAGCTCTACCCACAAAACATGAATATTTGAAACAGGGTGTGGAAAGTTCGAGTCTAAGGGCATCTTGAAATTATTAGTTTTTGTCAATTAAGAGCAAAAGGACTGCTAGATCACCAGAGAGAACCAGGGAAAGATAATAGCTAATGAAAGCCCTCTTGGGAGTTAAACCATAATGGCTAGCTTCAAAAACTATCTGTTTACGAGTTTAATTGGATGGAACTGTTGAGTAATTCATAACTCAGAACACTGTTGAAAACATTATAAAAGCTGGTAATTAATGAATCCTAATAGGTGAAACATAATAACATATGAAATGACAGCTTAAAAAGAGTTCAGAGATAGTTAAAGAGAGGACTGCTAAAATCTCTGTGACGCCAAGGTGACTATGTACATGCTCAAGGTTCACCCTCTGAAGAGCAATATTAAAAGCTTTACACTACAAGGTAACAGTCCTCACTAAAACATCCTAGATACACAACAAAGAAAACACTGATAAAAACAAGTCCTGTAGAGGGATAGTTTACAATCTACTGTTCCACACATTACACAAATATCTTAATTTTCAACAAAAAAAATATGATATCTAAAGAAATAAAAGTACGACCCATAAACAGGCAACAAAGTAGGCAACAAAAACTGCCTATGAAAGGGACCAGATGTCATATTTAACAGAAAGATATCAAAAAATTTTAGATCAAAGAACTAAAGGAAACTATGCTTAAAGAAAAAAGTTATAAAGACAATTTCTCATTGAATACAAACTATCATTAAAGCTACAAATTATTTTAAAAGAACCAAATGGAAACTTAGTACTTTAAAAGTAAATAGCAGATACAAATTTAATTATCAGGTCTCAACAGTAACTTTTCAGTGGCAGAAAAAAGAATCCATGAACTCAAAGAAAGGTCAGTAAGAGTTTATGCAAAGAACAAAGAGAAAATAAAACACAGAAAAATGAAGAGACTCTTGGAAATGTGGGAAAACTTGAAGCATACCAATGTGTTAACAGAAATGTCACGAGGCAAAAAATAGAACAGAGCAGAAAAATATGTCAAGACACATAGATAAAATATCACAAATTTGTTGAAAAACATTGTTCCTATCCAAGAATCTTTAAAAACTCCAAGTAAATACACAGAGATCTATACTGACACATCATGGCAAAAATGCTGAAAACCAAGGCTAAGAGAAAATGTTAAAAGCAACAAAAGTAAATGACTTCTCATCAGAAACAATAAAGGCCAGAAGGCACTGGGATAGCATAATAAAAGTGCAGAAAGAACAAAAACTGTTAACCAAGAATCTTACAATTAACGAAATTGTTTTTCAAAATTAAAGACAAAGTATTTTTATAAATATAAGTTAAGAGAGCTATGGCTGGTTAAAAAAGTTAAGAAAGTCTGAGGCTCAATCCATTGAGCCTCAGACTGTAAACCAAAGCATTGCTGGTTTGATTCCCAGTCAGGACACATGCCTGGGTTGCCGGCCAGGTCCAGGGGCACTCAAGAGGCAACCACACACTGATGTTTCTCTCCCTCTCTTTTTCTCCCTCCCTTCCCCTCTCTAAGAATGGATAGATGAAATCTTTTTTTAAAAAAAGTTAAAAGAATCCGAGTGACATCCTAAATTGTCAGAGAGGAAACCCCAACCTGTATTTCCCCCACAAATATCAATAATTAGACACATTATCCTTTAACAAACACAGCTCTGGGAGAGCTCTGGAGTCCACTTAAGAAAGCAGCAACACAGTGGAACAAAAAACCTGAGAATAACTGTGAAAAAGACAAAAAGGAAGACAGCTTCGTTTTGTCTGCATCATCCTACTATACCCAAGCCCGCATTACTCAGTGCCAAGAGGAAACTGCTCAGCAAGGGAGTTCCTGTCACAGCGGGGTGCAGGGGGAGCAGTGTTGAGTGACCAGCTTCCCCAGCATTTGGGCGCACCACATGAAAAGTCCCACTTTGGTTTCTCCCCAACCAGAAATCGGCAAATCTGAGATGTATAGAGATGGTTAGAATCAACAAAGAAAATCCGAGGCTACCAGTAGTAGGAGTAATCAAGCTTTCCAGTGATTTTGCTCTGCAGAAAAACCCAGCGGCTCTCACCACTGAAAAAAACAATGGCAAGCACAGACCTCCTACAAATTTCACCACCTTTCCTCTCAGATATTTGCATACACTGACACCACCAGCTGCCCGAATCCCTTCCAACGCCCCAGCTCAGTGCAAGCCTTTGGCAGCTGAGATCATGTTATTTTCTTTCTGTGTGTCTGTGTTGACAACACCTAAGATATATTTTCTTGGCAAATGTCAAGTATACATAGCTGTTTTCAATTAATTGTTAAGATTATTCCACCATCTATATAATCCCAGTTTTAACATCTATTTTCCCAGGTAAATCAAGATTTTCCAAGTTCTTCTTGTGCTCTGTAATCTAGATGGTTTATATAGTGACTGATGGCACACTAGCTCTTTTTCAAGTCCCCAATTTTGTTTATGCAGATAGTCCAAAATAATTAAATTTCGGCTTTAGCCCTGGCTGGTGTGGCTCAATGGATTGAGAACTGGCCTGCCAACCAAAGGGTCGCTGGTTCAATTCCCAGTCAGGGCACAGGCCTGGGTTGTGGGCCAGGTCCTTTATAGGGGGCATGTGAGGCACCACACATTAATGTTTCTCTCCCTTTTTCTCCCTCTCTCCCTCTCTCTCTAAAAAATAAATAAATATAATCTTAAAAATAAAGTTTGGGCTTCAAGTACCAATCTAATTTTTCTGGACAATATCTGTTCAGTTTGCAGAGATTTTACTGTGCTATTTATATCTGCCGTCCATATGTGCCATCTGGTGGCTAGTGGAGGACCTGGACACTATTCTATTGTAGTAGAAATTTAAAAGTGCAGATAGAGATTGAAGCTGGCACTCTGCATCAGCCCCTGATAACTCCCTGCTGGCTTCCCGGGCTCCAGAGGACCACCTGTTAACTAGTTGACTCTCTGTCTCGGACTCAGTTAATTTCTTACTATCTCTTTGTCCCGGCCCCCCGCAGTTTTCCCCCTCTGCTTCTGTCTTGGCTTCCACATTCCTGCTTGTATCACGAGACCTCTCCCCTCCTCACTTTGTTGCAAAGGTATTTAACCGCCCACCTGACCCCTCCTCAGTGCCCAGAATTTGGAAGCTGTTTCCTCTGGGCCCATGCGTGTATTAAAGGCTTACTCCGTCACCCTAGATCGTGTAAGAGTTCGTTTTTCTGCAACACTATCCCACAGACAAATTATCAAAGTCTATAGTATGTTTAAGAGAGACCCAAAAATGTATAACACAGGGATAAATCCAGGAATTCATAATGAACTTTTTGGGATCATTTTTCTGACCTGCTTCCTCTTTGCAACCATCTTGAGAGTTTCTGGTTCTGTGAATCAATCTCAGAGTCTCTCTCTCTCTCTCTCTCTCTCTTTGTCTCTCTACCATCTCCCTATTCCCTACCTTCCAGTCCCGTGGTCAGAAAATGGGCCTTATTACACTCTATGCCACACATTTGTTTTTTACTGTACCCATGTCTATGATAATCAAGACGGTATGGTATTGGCAGAAGAACAGACACACAGACCAATGAATTGAAATCCCAGAAATAAAAACAATGTGTACATAGGCAAATCATTTTTCACAATGGAAACAAAAAACACACTATGGAGAAAAGAAAGCCTGTTAAAAAAAATGGTACAGGCATATTTCGAAAGCCACATGCAAAAGAATGAAACTAGATCACAGTCTGTACCCTTATATAAAAATCAATTCAAAATGGATCAAAGGCCTAAATATAAGATCTGAAACAATCAAGTACACAGAAGAAAACATAGGTACTAAACTTATGGACTTTGGACATACAGAACATTTTATGAATTTGACCCCAAAGGCCAGGGAAGTAAAGGCAAAAATAAATGAATGAGACTATATCACACTAAAAAGCTTCTGCACAGCAACAGAAACCAACAACAAAACAAACAGGAGATATTTGCAAACAACAGCTCTGACAAGGCACTAATATCCAAAATATATAAAGAACTCAAAATGCTTTTCACGAAGTTGGTGCCCAAAGTGAAGAAGGAAGCCCCTGCCCCTCCCAAAGCCGAAGCCAAGGCAAAGGCTTTGAAGGCAAAGAAAGCAGTGCTAAAAGGCGTCCACAGCCACAAAAAGAAGATCCGCATATCACCCACCTTCAGGAGGCTTAAGACACTGCGGCTCTGAAGGCACCCTAAATATCCTTGGAAGAGCGCCCCATGGAGAAACATGTTTGGCCATTATGCCACCATCAAGTTCCCCCTGACTACTGAGTTAGCCATGAAGAAGACAGAAGACAACAATACACTTGTGTTCATTGTGGATGTCAAGGCCAACAAGCACCAGATCAAACAGGCTGTGAAGAAGCTCTATGACATTGGTGTGGCCAAGGTCAACACCCTGATCAGGCCTGACGGGGAGAAGAAGGCATATGTTGGACTGGCTCCAGACTAGGATGCTTTGGATGTTGCCAACAAAACTGGGATCATCTAAACTGAGTTCAGCTGGCTAATTCTAAATATAAAAATTGTATACTAAAAAAATAAAATAAAATTTAATTTTTTAAAAAAGAAAAATAACTCATACAACTCAACACCAAACAAACAATCCAACTAAAAATGGGCAGAGGCCCTGGCAGGTGCGGCTCACTGGATTGAGCACTGGCCTGCAAACCAAAACATTGCTGGTTCGATTCCTGGTCAGGGCACATGTCTGGGTTGCAGGTCAGGTCCTCAATGCAGGGTGCAGGAGAGGCAAAAGCACATCAATGTTTCTCTCCCTTTCTTTCTCCTTCCCTTCCCCTCTCTAAAACATTAAAAAAATTTTAAAAATGGGCAGAGAATTTAAACAGACACTTTTCTTAAGAAGATATAAAAATGGCCACTAGATATATGAAAAGATACTCAACTCTACTAGCTATTAGGGGAATGCACATCAAAACTACAATGAGATGCCACCTCATACCTGTTAGAATGGCTATGATCAATAAGACAGGTAATAACAAGTGTTGGAGAGGTTGTGAAGAAAAAGGAACCCTCATTCACTGCTGGTGAGACTGTAAACCGGTATAGCCACTAAGAAAAACAGTCTGGAGGTTCATCAAAATATTAAGAAAAGAGTTACCACATGACCCAGCAAACCCTCTTCTGGGTATGCACCCAAAAAGCTCAAAAACACTTATTTGCAAAGATATATGCATCCCTATGTTCATTATTCATGGTGGCCAAGACATGGAGACAACCAGTTTCCTTCGACGTATGATTGGATAAAAAAAATGTGGTACAACGCCAGAGCACCTCTACCCTGTCCCTGCACCGCTGATCCTCCATGGAGGGTGGAGGTTTGTAATCAGTGGTCACAGCCAGTCCTTGCAGCTGACTGGCCTGGGTAGATCCTTCCTGTTCATATGCCAACAGCAACCAAGGCTCAACCACAAGAGGAGGGTGTACTCAGCCCACACGAATGACGCACCTCAAGTACCCAGTCTGAGTGATACAGGAGGCTGTGCCATTGAACCTGTTTTGATGATTGCCTGTCGGGAACCTGGGCTGGGCAGAATCTGGCCTTTCGGCTGATGCAATCAGCTCAGGGGTTTACGCTCCTCAGAAACAACAAGACACTACGGTTGGTCTTCCTGTTGTTGCCAGTTATGGCCTAGCCTCCCCGTTATTGCCAGTTACAGCTAGCCCAGCCCATGCCAAGAGCATGCGCAGAGCACGAGCACAGACTACCAATCAGAGTATAGGACACGCACCCCGGCATGCGTGCAGTAACCTATCAAGAAGCACTCCTTTGTTTACCCCTCACCAATCAAGTAGCGACACACTTCCCCTTCCCCCCTCTATATAAGTCTTTGCCCGGAAATAAAATTTTGTAGCTTGATCAGAACTTATTGTCTTGCTGCCATTCTTTGCACCTCTTGTGCCCCTCACCCATTTGCTCCAGACAGGTGGTCGAGCCCCAGTTGACTGCTCTGCTGGCCAGAGCAATTGCCAGATGGGAGGCGGGTGGGAGCAAATGGATAAAGAGGTGGGAGGATTAAGAAGTACAAATAGGGACTTCTGGCCAAGATGGAGGTATAGGTAGATATGCTTCGCCTCCTCGAACAACCACAAGAAGGATTACAACTAATTTCAAAACTAGAAATGTTATAGGAAATAAGGCTAGCTCTCTATTCCGGGCCCCAGACAACTCTCTTCTGACTCCCTGACCCCAATTAACCTGCTGACAAGTTGGCTCTCTGTCCTGGGCTCTGGATGATTCCCTGCTGTTTCTTTGTCCTGGGCCCCAGACCATTTCCACCCTCCACTTCTGTGTCCTTGGCTTTTACATTCCTGTGCCCCCTGCTTGTGCCACATGACCCCTCCTCTCCCCATTTTGTTACAAAGGTATTTAACCACCCACCTGACCCCTCCTCAGCACCCAGAATTGGGAGACCCCCTCCTCTAGATCCGCGCACGTGAATAAAGTTTCGCTCTGTCACCCCAAATCGTGTAAGAGCTCGTTTTTTCTGCAACATTTGGTTCCCTGACAGGGAAACGACTCACACAAGTAGGCCGTTTGCCTCAGGTGAAGGTGGCCGGGGTCAGTGAGGTGGGCCCGGTGACTGCAGGGAAGCATGTGCCCCGGTGATTTCAGGTCCCAAGAAGCTGGCCTCCCCTTAGCTAGGACCTCAGGCTGCTCTTTAACCCGGGCACTTGGGGGAAGCAGACAAAGCCAACCAGGAAGGTGCCAGATCAGTAACTGCCCCGGGGACCAGGCCCAAGAACAGGCCCACCCTAAGGGTGGAAGGGGAGGCTGATCACCTCTCAGGCCACTGGCCTCAGGTTCAGGTAGGGTCTCCCTGCTTGAGAAGGAAAAGTAATAACCACAGTGTGACTGTGTGTGTGTGTTGGAGTGAATGTGCTTGTAGTTCCATGGACATTTGTCTATGGAGCGAGAGTGGGCCCTAAGCTGCAGTTCCTCGGTCTGTCATATGGCATAACAGCTGGGAGTTTAACCCGGATTCTACACGGGCAGCCTTAGCTAAGACGGACCTAAGTCCCTCAAGAGAGGAGAGGCCAGGCGGGCGAAAATGAAAACCCCCTTCCTTTGTTTGTCTGCGCCAACACTGGGCAGGAAAGCATGGGTGCAGGGCCGTCCAAAATCCTAGACTGCATGCTCAGGAACTTTAACCGGTTCAGGTGACAGGACCCCAGCATGACACCTGACTAGCTGGAAACTTTTTGTTCCTTTGTTCCTTGGAGTGGCCGACTTTCAGAGTGGGCTGGCCCCAGAGGGAACCTGTATTCAGGTTTCAGGAGGAAACAAACCCCTACTCAGCTCCACTTCCCTGCCGCAACTGCAGGGGGGCAATGAGGGGTCTCCTTAGCTCGGAAGATTGGAGCTGGAGCCCCAGTCCCACCCTCACAGGTGGGCGGGGCCTGCACTATACCTCCGTCCTAACCCCTGGGGGTGGGGGAATCTCCACAGGGCCACCCCCCCTCACAGGTGGGAGGGGCCTGGCCCGCCTCTGCAGAGTGAAGCCTGGGGGCACCACCCCCTGCTGATGAGAGGGGCCTCCATGGAGTTGCCACCTTCATGGCTGGTGGAGGTTTCTAAACCGCCAGTCTCACAGGTAATGGGAACTGCTACTGCTGTGATGCCTCCCCCTCCACAGGTGGTGGAAGCCACCTCAGTGCTGTCTTCTCCTGTAACTGCCCCTGAAGGTGAGACTACTGTTTTTGGAATTAGCTCAGGGAAACCAAAAGAAGCAGGACCCTAGGGCAGAGAAAGGAAACTCATCAGGTGCCCGCCACCATGCCAGTGGCAAAGGGGCCCTATAGAGAAGAAGAAAGACGCAATAGACATTAATCAGTGTGCCCGTTGCAAGGAGGAAAGACATGGAGGAATGAGTGCCCATATCGCAAAAGGGAAAGTAAGAGTAAGAATCCAGGTCGAATGATGGTAAAAGAGGAAATAGAAAATAGCAATGGCTCTGGTTCTTAAGGTCAATATCTGAGGTCCAAGGGTGACCATGTGATTTATAGAATGTTTGCAAGGTCTAAGCTTCAGAAAGCTGCAGGGTGTCCCTCTGAATCTAGAGACTGTTAGTAGAAGATACCTATAGTGTTAAGGACTTTGGGCTGCAACATGCTGAGTTTAAATACTGAGTTTAAGTATAGTCCTTCCCAGTGTGGGAAAGGAACCAGGATTGAAAGTGTATGGAAGAATAGAGAGTTTGTGACTGTTGCAAAAAGATTTTAAGTGAATAGTTAAATCTAGATAAGTAAAAATATGTAAAAAGGAGGTGAAATTTTTTAAACCTGGAATAATGGGAACCTCAACTACTTGTTTTCTGGTTTCATGGGAAAAGAGTAAATTTCTCACATTTGTTCTGGTCTGATCAGAAACCTATATTGAAGACCTAGGAAAGGTCGCCATAGCCAGTTGGGGAGAATACCTTTGCCACCTGGGACCAGGAAGGGTCATTTGGGGCTGAAGAGTGCTTCAGCCTGAGGCAAGGCAGCATGTCTCTGCCAAGAGACTGGGCCTGAAGGAGCATGTCTCTATGAGGCACCAATGGACACATTTGGTGCAAGAGAATGGCTCTACCTGTGTATTGTTCTGGAACTCTGTGTTTCGGATTTTGCTCTGTATCTGCTCTGAAAAGGAAATTGAGGATTCCAGAAAAGGCTGAAACTTCATACTCTGTAAGAAAGTGAATAAGGAAAAGGATTTTCCATCACGCTTTGTATTTTTCTCCC
>PVKM010043387.1:0-12656 GCA_004027735.1 Carollia perspicillata | reverse complement strand
TTCATCTTTTAATCCTACAAAGCAAAAACCTTATTTTTTATTTTCATTTTAATTCTATGACTCAATTCTCCTTTGCTCAACTATTCATTCCATAGCAACTGCTCATAGTTATCTCTCCCTAACCAGGGGGATCCCTGAAGTAACATTTAAGAAGCAGCTACACACTTAAACCAGTCGTGAAATGAAAACTCTTTTTAAGAAAATCAGTAAAAATTAGATGTACTCCATTTCCAATCAATGACTATATCTTGTGCATATTTTTTTTCTAGAATTCTATTTAGTATTCTATCATCAAGGTCATTAAACTTTTATAAAATATGTAGATATACCTCATTTTTACTATTGAATTTGTTTTTTGTAACTTAAAAATCAAATCATTATTCAGAATTTTGGAAACATCAATTTTCTTTAGACAGTATTTTTAAATGTCTTTTTATTTGAAAATTGACAGTATATACCAGTCATTGTAAGTAATATAAACTCACTGTGTATTTATGATGTCCCTTGAGCTTTACATGTATTCAATAATTTAATCCTTACAACCATCCTAGAGAGTCAGTGCTTCTCTTCTCTCTGTCTTGCATATGAGGAAACAAGGGCCCTGAGAGATTAATTTAAATTCCCCAAGTTCCCACAGCCAGAAAGTAGAGAGGTAGGGTTTCTAACCCAGGCAATGTGACTCCAGAGCTCACGTTTTTCAGAGCCACAGTATTTTGCTTCTTATATCTATTAGACAATAGACTGTATGATGGGAGAAACATGACTGCATTTGGAAAAAAGGTAAGAGACTTTCCTAGAAAATGTATTACACTATAGAGGATGGTAACATAGTAACAGAAACAAAGGCTGTTAAAGAAAGTTGAGTCAAAATGGTAAATAGATGTGGGTATTTTTCAGATAATGTATTGTACCTGATTCAAAGGATAACTCAAAGGAGTATGATGTAGCCAAGGCTATATGTTTTGCAAAGAGTTCAGACTAATGTATATAGGACTATTTTGAAAGGCAAATTATAGATTGGTGCAGTCTACTAGATCTATCATTTTTTTTTGTCATGTAATAGAAGTCTATAAAATGGAGATGGGCTAGAACATAATAATGTTTCTATTCAAATCTAAACATTCTATGCTCCATAATAAAGGGAAAGAAAAGAAAATTTGCAATAAAGCAACTTAAATAAATTTCTGTTCTTAAAGTTGCATGGCTTGATAACCTTGTTTCAAGGTAATCCTTTAATACAATGAAACATTTGCCTTTTGAATTTAGAGGCAAAGATTAATAATTCTAATAAGTGTTTAGGAAGAATATAATTAATGGGCAGATATTTATTGAAAAATATATGTCAAACACTATATCTGATGCTATGAAACATAAAATAATTCTGAATTATGGTCCCCATGTTTTCAGGATTTTAAATTTTGAAGGAAGATATTACACTAACATGCATGTAATAATGGCAAATAACTGTTTAATGATTGTTGAACAATTTAGATGCCTTTATTTGCAAGTGACATAAAAGTCAATTCAAAGTAGCTCAGTGTAGAAATGTATTATAAACATGAGAAAAAGTCATGAGTTAAAGCTGCTCCAGAGTCGATAAATTCTGCTGCCAAATAATGGTAATGGAGACCTGTGTTCCTTCCATCTATCAGATCTACTATTTCAATGTGCAAGTCAGGAAATGTTACTACATTTAGCAAAAATTGAAAGTGTTCTGAACATTAGACAACAGTGATGTATTGATGTCTATTTCCTTATTTCTATGGTTGTACTGTGCTTGGGTAAGAGGATGTTCTTGTTTTTAGAGAACATGATGGGGGACCCCCAAAACAGGAATTATCTTTAGGAGGGAGGGCCCCTTGTTCTACAGGCTTCCCCTGCTAGGTGAGTGTTCCAGGAACTCATCTGTATCAGTGTTCCAGCTAGCATTGTTGTGAGAAGCTACATTTGCCTTCAATGAGGTTTTTTTTTTTTTTTTAAGACTTTTTGAACTCCTTCACCCATTTCATGATGGGTGATTTACGAGCGGACCTGCCCACACCATGCTTAATGTTCAGCAGTTTTTTTTCAAAAATTTCATGACCCCTGTGCCACACTCTTCCTATTCACCCCATCTCACCCCAAATGACTTGGTTTTGTTTCCCCAGATAAAAAATGTATTTCCTCAAAGGGAAACATTTTTTCCTATACTAAAGAGATGAAACAGAAATGGCAGAAGCACAAAAAGGCATCAAAATCAACAAGTTCAAAATTGTTTTGAGCAGTGGAAAAAATCTCAATAGGTGTATTGTGTCAAATGGAGAGCACTTTGAAGGTGACTGAAGTTTAAACATGTAAGAATGAATACACAATTTTTTAAATAAATAACTTCTGGGTTATTTTGGGTCCCCCCATACATGTTAAAGTGGAAAGGTCATGAGGCATAAAATTGTCAACTCAATCTCAAATAGTTTAGGAAAATTTGTTCATACTCTTCTTGTAACTTTTCTGAACATTTTATATTATTTCAAAATGTAAAAATATTTAATAAAAATATGAACAGAAGTATGGGTTTTCTCAATAAAGCCACAATATGACATAAAGCTTAGAGCTATAAGGTATATTTGTTACATTCCTTAGTTAGCTAATGTTAATTGATTACCTAGTAATTTCAGGCACTGCCAGACTGAGGACATAAGCATGAAAAAGAGAAACAGAGCTCTTACCGTCATGGAGCAGAGAGTCTAGAGGACTATTGCTATGCAAACAATAAATCATGACATGATAATGTGATGAAGAAAATTCAGGATGCTGTCAGTACACGTAGGTAGGACTCCCGATACATATTTTATAAGGTGGGCATCCTGTAAGAAGTGATATCTAAGCTAAAACCTAATGTTTGAGCAACAGTTACCCAGAAAAGTATCTGTGAGCAAGTGTGTGCATGATCCACTTGGAGGTAAGAGTCTGAGGGAATGTATGGAAATCTAAGATGAAGTAAGTGTGTTTAACAAATTGAGACTACTTGATTCTACAACTCAGAGCCATTAATTTTCCTCATATTAAAAATCATGGAGAAAAATTATTTACCTATAAAATATTACTGAATAGATAATATAATTTTCAACATTGGTGCCAGTATGCTGGCACCTGAATTGGGGTTTGTGGATCAGTAATCAAAATCCAGATAACATAGTATCTTATAAGCCACATTAAGGATAAGGATTTTATCCTGAAAGCTACAGAAAGTAATTTAAGAATTGTAAGTAAACAAATGACTGTTTTAATCACTTTGGTTACATCATGAGAAACATTGGAGGAGTCTAAACAAGAAGTGATAATTGTCTAGACTCGAAAAGGGGAAAAGTATATGGATTCAGAATAATTAGAACTTCCAAAATAACCAGAAGTTATTGATGAAGAAATTGGCAGTTTCAAGTTTGATAAACTCAGTGAATTTTTATGCTCTTATTGTGATTGGAAGCACAGACAGAAAATATGAGGTCTGTCTGGGAAAAGTCCAGCCATTGTTAAAATAACAAGAACAGTGGGTGAGACATTGATATGACCTGACACCCACAAAGTATTCTGCAGAGTGGTTTGAACAGTGGAAGAAACACTGGGAGAACTGTGTGAGGCCCTAAAATACCTACTTTGAAGGTGACTGAGGCATCATTGTCCTTTGTACTATGTTTCTTGTATCTTGCATCTTCTTCAGTAAATGCCTCCATTTTTCATGGTGCCTGGCTGGATACTTTCTGGACAGACCTCCATTATCAATCAGTCTCATAAGTCCACAGTGGATGTATAGACTACTCTGAGGCAAAACTATCAGCACATAATCATTTTGGACTTAAATGCAAGAAAAACACCTCCAGTCCAATGCATCTGTTCCACTGGCCAATAAAAGCGGCAGAGAGTGGGTATGCGGAGCTAGAGGACAGGCTAGAAATCTCCTTTCTGGGGAGGCTCTTCATTTTTCCAGGAAGCTGGAATCAAAAGGACTTTGTTTCTTCTTTTTTTAAAAGGATGTCTATAAAAAGGATTCCTTTGTAATAAAAAGTTTTAGAAATAAGAAAACTTTTTTTTGCTTATGCCCATGGTGATCTATGTGTAACCTTATAAAAGACACTCTGACTCTAAAATTCCACATTCCCATTTTTAAAGCAGAAATTAAACTTTGTATCTCTCACATAGATTCTGTAAGGTTTTATAAAATAGTCATGATACTGTACAAATACTGATCACTCAAAAACATGTGCAATATAAATTATCTTGGTTTTTTACTGAAATCTACATTTCCTTATGTACTTAATTTTAAATTAAGCATGACTTCTACCAATTTGAAAGGCATGTTTAATATTTTCTTTACAAAAAAAGTTGGAAGAAATGCAAAACAACCCCTCAGATCTGTATTCAGTTTAGAAGCATATTCCATAACAGAAGTACACTTTACACTCCCAAAGAGAATGCCAAAGGAATGAGTAAAGCAGTCATGCTGATCCTACCTTTTATATCAACAACAAGAGGAAAAAACCTTCATGCTTTCAACCAGATTTGAATACAGAAAAGCAGCTGGGGCTTCAAGTCTTCTTTCATCACATCAGGGTGTGACATAATTATTCAGGAAAAGTCAACTTGACTTTATAACTTCCAAAAGATGTGTCTACAAAGAAAAGAAACTAAAATGAAAAACTGTAAAATATAGTTCTCCACTTTAATAGGCCAAATAATTCACCCTGGTCTCAGGAATATCTCTTGTGCTTCATGGATGGAGTATGGTTTACGTATGAAAAGGCTGAAGTTTAGTGACAGTAGTTGGTAAGGGTTTCATTATCTCATATTTACTTGTTTATTTTTTCATTCTTAGGAATACTAAGAAATGACTTGAAATATTATCTATATATCTATATTCTAGATTCTCTATATAAAACCTCTAAAATAAAAATTATACTTGCAACTGATATAATTTTCAAGGTTATTAAAATAATTTGCTTAAATCAATTTTTTAATCCATAGCTCAAATCACATACATGAGAAAAATGGGATCAGACTATAACTGGGGCTCTTATAGTAGCTTGAGTGGAAAGAATGATTTTCAAAAAACAAGTGGTCTCATTTTTGCGTTATAAGCTTCACATATTTTGAATGTGCCAATAACGGTCCATAGACCTTAATAGGAGAAAGTAAGTTCTTTCTCTGGAGAGCAGATAAGACGCTCAATTAAAAACTGCCCTCTCCATAACACTTGTTGATTCAAGTGTGAGGACTTGATTTCACAGCCATTTGCATCCATGAATAAGATTATAAAAAGAATACTACCTTCTTCCATTTGCACTGTCACTTCCTGAAATGTTGAGTGGTTGCGAGAGAAAGCGCAAAGTAATAGCCTCACATAATTTAATACTGCCCTCTAGAGGCATTACAATAGCATAGATTTGTTCCTTCAGGTGTGGTTTTTTAAAAATGTATTTGCTTAAATTTCAAAGCACTTTTTAAAAAATCTATGAAAGATTAATTAACATAAAGAATTTCTAAAAGATACATCCATTTAAAATCATTTTCGAGTATAAAATTGTGTTTTGAAACAAAATAAAGTTTAATAGGTTAATATTTCCTCTAATATTAATCTTGTGAAACAGTATAAATCATTAGCCAGGTGGCAGTGTGTACATTGGAGTTCCCTAGGTGCTATGGCTTTTCAGAGAACCTCTGAAGCACATGGAGAGGAGCAGTCAGTAGTACAAATCCCACCCAAAAATACCTTAATTGAAATCAGGAATTGAGAAAATGAGAAATATTTCTTTCCCTTTAAGAAAAAAGTAAAGCAGCAAACTCAGAACATTAACTTCAAGACATGAATAAAAGGCAATTTGCTTAAAATATGACTCAGTAAAGAAGAAAAATAAGACTGCTTTTAAAACTGAATCTTTGGAAAACTTTTATGGGTAGATAAATAGATTAAGCAAATTAAATTTGGCTTTACGATAACAACAGCTATGAAATACATTCAAAGAAAAGAAGGTAGTCAGTCAGATATTCAGAATTTCAGTGAGAAAAAAATTCAGGTAGCATGAACTTTAGATACCAAGAGAAAACTGACAGAAATTTGAAAACTAAGAACTGTTGAAGAATTTTGCAATGCAATATCTGGTGATCTGAGAACTCAGGGGATTCTTATTTTAAAAGAAAAGTTCCAAGTTTTCTTCATAGGCCTGAGAAAAATTTTGCTTTATAATTTATAATTAGTAGTAGGAAATAAAACTATTTATGGTACTCATACAACTATTTAGAAATAAAATTCAGTGTCTGTTTCCTCCAATGATGGTGATTTTCTGAAGTGTTTATATTGAAAATATCATTATCTATAAAAACTAATAAATTACTAAATCTACCATATTATATAGCAATATTAAAAAATGCTACTGGAAAAAATACTTAACAATTATCTGTAAAATAAGTTATTATCACTCATTTTTCCATCTTATTTGCAATTAATGATCCAAATCTATAACTTGGAAACCTATACTTTTTGTACATCGGTAAATGTTCTGCACAGATTTGAAGTATAATTGCAATAAACAATAATTCAGAGTTTAATTTTGTTAAATATAAGTACTTTATACTAAATACAGGTATATATTGAAGAAACTTTGTCTACATTTGCAAAGAAGTGTTTACTCTTATAAAGGTTAAAAAATCTTTATAACTTGTAATTTAAATTAGAGACATGTAATTTAAATGACTTTCAAAAAAGGAAATAATTTGTTTCCTCAGAAGGACTAAATTATTGGAATAACTATGAGAATTTGGGGAAAATTAGATGTGTATGAGAAAATAATTTGAATTTTGGCTTAAATATTTAATTTCATAAGACAACATCTAGGTAATAAAAATATTAATTTTAAAAGTTTAAATAAAGTTAGCACATTTATGTTTTCTGTCCTTACTTTCTGAATTGCCTTAGCTAACCATTCAACCAACTTGCAAAGGTCTAAGGATGGTGGAACAGATATAAAATTAAAATTACTAATGGAAATTAGCCTTAAATATAGCAATAAGTATCATTTATTTAGTAAAGTGAAATAATAAAAATTATAAATAATTGAAAACAACCCAAGCAGCAAAGAAGGGTTTACAAATTCATTCGATTGTATTTACATATAAGTAGGTTAATAGCTACGATATGTGTTAATAGATTTTTTATACTGGAGACTTCACACTAATTCTCTAGAAGTACAATGAAACAATATGCATAACCACAGGGCATCATGTTGACAAACTGGGCTGGGTGTGGTGGACAGTTGTTGACTGATATGTTGCTACAAACAAAAAACTCAGAGGTTGTATGACACAGCAGGAGGTGGGAAAATACAGACAAAAGAAATAGGTGTATTCATCCCTCATACATTCTGAAAGTTTCTTTGAAAATAATGATAAAATACTTCTCATTAGATATCCATGCCAAAATAATTCTTAAAACAAAACAATATGAAGATTTATGCAGTGAAACTGTCTAAAGTAGTCTTTTCATCTGAGTGAGACAGTAAATTTTACCATTCAGCCAAGGTAAAATAATTTATTTGAAAGTCAAGATCTATTTTCCCTTACAGAAACAAGAAAATAAAGAAAAAGATTATCAAGAAATGTATGTTGGAGGGTGGTGGTAATCACTGATGCATTCCTCTGAAATTTTCATTGATCCACCATTAAAACAAAAACAAAATCAAACATACGATATTTCAAATTAGATAGTATTGGTGACATCAGTGTCATGGCAGCTTGAGACACCCCCTTTGTCTCCGCCCTTTCATGTACAACTGGTGGGAGATTCATAACTCAACAAAGGTTCCTCTGCTCAACATACTAGGAAGCCTGAGAGAGCTACATATCTGTCTATTTGAAGGTAGGTAGATTTCAATTTATACAGGAGACAAAACTTAGGAAAGACAGGATGGTGCTTAGTGACTCCATTTCTCTGTTGGTCAGCTGAGCCCATAGCCCTAATGAGGTGAGAACAATAGCAAGGCAGGGTGTACACTGCCCCCCATTCCCATGCCCTAGCAACGGAAAAGAAATACAGCAGTGGCATCAGTGCCTGTGATCTGCAAGTTCAGATCCCTCCCCTGGCTATGGCAGTGCCTGCTCCACCAGAAAGTCTGGGAGCAGCAGCCAGCTGAGGTACTGCAGGCACTCAAGTCTCCCAGAAGCAGCAGAGACACCACCAGTGACAACAGACCACTAGGGACAACAGGGCTCACTACCCCAGTACCTGCAATATCACAGTGCCCACAACTCCAGTGGCAAATACCTTAAAGCTTAACCAACCCATAAGTAGCAGAGGTGCCCACCACCCTAGCCCCCCACCATCCCCTCACTCCCACTCCATGCCCTAGTCATGATGGTGCCTGAGATCCAAGATGGCTCCTGACACAGTGAAGACCCCCACTATGCTGGTGACTCAGTTGGTGATGCCAGTTATCACAGCAGTGTTGGAGATCACAACAACACTGGTAGCAGCAAGGCCCCAGCAACTTCAGAGGCGCAAGCAGTCACAAAGAGGGAACCCAGGACATCACTGGCAGAGGTAGTGTGGGGTGAAAGTGCTGGGTCTTAAATATAGCTGGTCCACGTAGGTATGAGAAAGCAAAAACCTGTGCCATAGGGCCACCTACTGAAAAACAGCAACAACAACAAACAAAAATGGCTTCTAATTACCTACTCATTGAACTGTTAACATTAAAAGCACCTGTACCTAAACAATAAAGGTTTCACCACTTGAAATTCACCAAGACAAAAGCAACCCATCAAACACCATGAATAATTGTAACAGAGGATCACAAACAAAACTCAAAGTCATGGAAGATCGGGATCTCAAAGGCAAACTACTCAAAATAGCTGTCATGAAGAAATGAATCATAATAAAAAAAAACTCAGAAAGGCAGTTCAATGAACTCAGCAATAAACTCCATAAACAGAAGAAATACTTTATGAAAGATATTGAAACTCTAAAACAGAACCAAATAGAAATTGTGGAGCCGAAAACCTCTAAATGAAATTAAGAATGCATTAGAAAATAATGAAAATAGAGCAGTCCATATGAAAGAGAGAATTAGCAAGCTCCAAGATAGAAATATAGAAATGATTTAGGTGGTAGAAGAAAGACAACTAAGACTTTTTTTTAAAAAACAACAAAAAACCAAAAACCTATGAGAACTACACTCCATTAGAAAAGGCAACATAAAGATCATGGGTATCCAAAAAGGGGAAGAGAGGAAGAAAGGATGGCCTATTTAAAAATACAAAGATGAGCCCTGGCTGGTGTAGCTCAGTGGATTGAGCTCGGGCCTGCAAACAAAACAACTGTGGTTCGATTCCCAGTCAGAGCACATACCTGGGTTGCAGGCTAGTTCCCAGCAGGGGACACACGAGAGGGAACCATACATTGATATTTCTCTCCCTCTCTCCTTCCCTTCCCCTCTAAAGATAAATAAATAAAATCTTAAAAAAATAAACAAAGATTTATTTATGTATAAATGAAGAATTTTCCAAATCTGGGGAAGAAGCTGAACATACAAATGCCAGGAGCTAATAGAACACCTAATTATTCATGCAAAAAATACCTTCTCCAAGACACATTATATTAAAATATTACAAAGTCAGAGATAAACACATAATTCTTAAGGGAGCAATGGAAAAAAGACAGTAACCTATGAAAAAGCCTCATCAGGTTATCTTCAGATTTCTCAGCAGAAATTCTATCAGGAGACAATGTAATGACATATTTAAAATATGGAAATATTTTTTTTTCTGCCAGTCAAGAATACTATATCTAGCCCTGACCAGCAGGGCTCAGTTGGTTGGGTGTCATCCTGCAGACCAAAACATCAGGGGTTTAATCCCCAGTCAAGGAATGTGCCTGGGTGGAAGGTTCAGCCTCTATGAGAAAAAAAAAATCCATGTTTCTCTCTCACATCTATGTTTCTGTCCCTCTCTTTCTCCCTCCCTTACTCTCTCTCTAAAAATAAATAAATTAAGTCTACAAAGAAAACAATAACAGCACTCAAAAACCACTACAAAAATAAAAAGGATACCATATCCAGCAAAGCTATTCTTCAGCTATAAAGAATAAAGGCTTTTTCAGACAGAGGCTGAGAGATTTCAACACTATAAAGACCTGCCTTACAAGAAATGTTAAAAAGAAGTTCTACCTGAAACAAAAAGTCAAAAGTACACAAAACTTTGGATAAATTGATAGACATGATCATAAAATTTCAACTCTCTATCAGAATAGGTTGTTAAACAACTAAATTATAACATAGATGTTAAAGGGGGGAAAATCATGAAAAACAACTACAGCTACTCCAATTTGGTAAACAACATACAATATAAAAATGGATAATTTTTGGCAAGAAAAACATAAAACTTGAAAAGGAAAAGGATAGAGCTTGTATGGGCAAAGGAAGATAAGATATTATCAGAACAAAAAATGAGATAATTTTATCTATGAGAGTTTTTATATAAACCACATGTTAACCACACACAAAAATCTAGACCAGGGACAAGGAACCTAACAAAACAGAGAAAACAACAATATCATAGAAAAACACATAACTCAAATAGCAAAAAGATAATGGCGATATAGTTTAATCAGAAAAGATAAAATGTCAGTATTAAGTTCTCATATATTAATAATCACCCTAAATGTAACTGAACTGATCTTATCAATTAAAAGGCAATTTTCAATTAACAGTAGCTGAATGGATTAAAAAACAAGACCCAACTGTTCTGCCTTCAGGAGACATAACTTGAAAGACAAACATAGGCTCAAAGTGAAGAGGTGAAAGATGATACTCCAAGCAAATGGTATCCAAAAGAAAGTGAGTTAGCCATACCTGAAGAAGACAAAATAGACTTCAAGACAGAAAAAGATAATAAGAGACAAAGATGGACATTATATAAAGGGGAAAATCCATCAAGACAACATAATATTTATATATATAAATCCATGGGTATATATATATATGGGTATGTATATGGGTATATATATATGGGTATATATATATAACCATATATAATCCATGGGTATATATATATAAATATAATTATATTATATATATATTATATATTATATATTATATATTATATATTATATATTATAAAATATATATTATATATAAATATATATTTATATATATTTATATATATAAATCCATGGGTGTATATATATGGATATGGATATATATATATCCATATATATATATGGGTATATATATATATATATCCTCCCCAAATTAGAAACACCAAAATATATAAAGCAATTATTAACAGAACAAAAGGTAGTAATTCACAGTAGCATAATAATAGTAGGAAACTTTTACACCACACTTAACATCAATGGATAGATCATACAGATAGAAACTCAGTAAGAAAACATGAGCCTTAAATAAGCGTGGATGGAACTGGAGAGCATTATGCTAAGTGAAATAAGCCAGATGGTGAGGGACAAATACCATATGATCTCACCTATAAGTGGAACCTAATCAACAAAACAAACAAACAGGAAAAATATAACCAGAGACATTAAAATTAAGAACAATCTGACAGTAACCAGAGGGGGGTGGGAGGGGATAATGGGGGAAAGAGGGGAAGGGTTTTCAGGAACAACTATAAAGGACAAATGGACAAAACCAAGTGGGGGTGGAAGCAGGGGAGGGAGGTAGGGATGGCTAGGGTAGGGAGGGAGTGGTGGGGGAAAATGGAGACAACTGTACTTGACAACAATAAAATAATTTAAACAAAAAATTTTTAAATGACACATTAAGCCAAATGGAGAGAGAGAGAAAGAGAGAGATGTATCAAGATTCCACCCAAAAGCAAAAGGATACTAACTTCTCTAGTGCACATGGAACATTCTTAAGGATAGACCATATTTTGTCTCATACGGTTCTTTCATATTAAAATTTGTGTACTCTTAAGATCTTTTTTGATTCATCACTTTGTGTTCTAAATATTAATAAGTGAAAGAGCATTCATTCAACCAAATGAATGATTTATATAATATTTTTAAAAGAAAATTGATTGGTACATTTTTTATTTTGCTAAATTTTGAAAAATATTTGGGCATTTTCTCCAGTACTGACCATTATAAAATAATTTGTCCTATTCTTTAGGTGCTAACAACTATAAACCCAGTCTTGCTCCCAGTCTATTATCCTCTGTATTTTGTCTACTCTTGTGAACTAGTACAAGTTTTTGTCTAAGATTCTCCCCTTTTTTGTTTCCCTCATCTCTTCTTCTTTTCTTTTTTCTACAATTGCTATATGTGGGTTCTTGCCTTGTTTTTTACATCTCTGGGAGTGAGCATATTATCATGACTCCATTACAGAGCACTGGGTATCCAAGTTCAAGAATCCAGGCTTACTAAATTATCTCAGCCTCAGAGTTATTATACATGTTAAATGCACATATGTTTGCTAAACTAAATATTCTCTCATAATTTACTTACAAATAGGGTTGTGTGATTGCTAAGAGTGTGATTTCCTTTCCTGCAAAATATGGTACTAAGTGCTATTTTGCTCTAGAAAACTCTTCTTCCTAAGGTCAATTATTTCCTCCTAATTTATTTTTTTTAATTTTAAATTTTTATTTTAGTTGTTGTTCAAGTACAGTTTTCT
>PVKM010043386.1:0-12533 GCA_004027735.1 Carollia perspicillata | reverse complement strand
GAGCCCACTGGGGCTCTCCGTTCAGAGTCCTCCTGTGCAGTCTGCACCTGCAGAACTCATGCCCAGTGTCCTTGCCTCGGCACTCAAGGCCCTGGCAGCCCACACTGCAGGAGGCGCCCTGGTTTTGCATTTCTCCTGGAACTGTATCCCTCCCATAATGGCAGGTGCCCAGCTCATGGTATGGGGACGTGACCAGGCCTCCTCCAGGGCCCTGGCCACCCCTGGCAGGTGTCACCCTCCCCCTGGGGCCCCAGGGTCATCTGCCAAATATGACCTCTGCCCCTGTTTTGCGAACTATGGTTTCCTGGAAGGCTTGGTTTGAAAACATGGTTCTGCAGTTAGAAAAGCCGGAAAACACTGTCCAGTGACTCTTGGACTTAGCGGTCCTCGCTTGTCATCACTGGGCAGGATTCCCTTGTTCTTCCATGACCTCCACACGCACATGCGTGAAGCACACGGGTAACAAGCTTCTGCCGGACACTCCTGGGGGTGAAAGTGCTCTGAGCCTAGACCCTCGCTCTGGTTTACACGTGAGTGGGAAGGGCCTTGTGAGCTAAGAGCTTCCCGGGAATGCAACTGCTGTATAAACTGGGGAAAGACCGCACTTGGCTTCGTTCAGAACTTGACCAAAGGCTGTTCACCTCTCAGGACATCCCATCATCACAGTGACACCCCTTGGGCGTTGGAGTTGCCAGCCCTGCACCCCTGTACCTGCTGCTTTCCCAGGTGTCCCAGCAGGAGACTCAAATGGGCAGACGCACAGATAGCTTCAGCACAGGCCGGACTCAGAGCACGTGTTATGGGAGTACCCGCGGTCACGGTCACCGTCACTATCATTCTGCATCAAGTCACCAGACTCTCCTCCCCTCATTACTTCTTCCAGTGGGGCTGTGCCCGAGCTTCCCCACGCCACAACGCAGCACGGGGCTGGACCGGGCAGGTCCACTCACACGCACGTTTTTCCAGTGACTACAGAGTTGGCCCTCTGCGTCTCCGGGTTTTGCAGGGTCTGTGATCCGTGGTCGGGAATCCATGGGTGTAAAGGGCCAACTCCAAGTGCAGCCTCAGTTCTCGAACTCCATTCATTCTAGAAGGCTCTTTGAGAACCCAACTGTTCAAGATGGGAGACCTTTGAGAACTGGAGTTTGACGGTATATGCCTTGTTCTGCCTCATTTTATATAAGGGACCTAAGCATCCGTGAATACCAAGGGACAACTGTGGTTAAGTTTTACAGAGTGAAATCCTACACAGAAATTTTCAACTGCGAGGGGCTTGGCAACCCTACCCCCTGTGTTGTTCAAGGGTCCATTGTACATACATTTTATTATACATTCTTTTCCTTTCTACTTTACATTTCAGTTAGTACATTAGGTTGATTTTTGTTTGTTTAAATAGAAATCGATTGTCTTATAGTTCTGCAGGCTAGAAGTCCAAGATCAAGGTGTTGGCGGGCTGGGCTCCCCCTGAAGGCTGTGAGAATCTGTCCTGCGTTCTCCTCTAGCTTCTTGCGGTTGCTGGCCATCTCTGGTGTCCCTTGGCTTGTGGGAGCATCAGCCTGACATCTATCTACCTTCCAGGTTACAGGGCATTACGTAGATTTTTCAGGAAACCACGTGCAGCTACATTATCCTGTCTATGTATTTAATTTCTGGATGGAAGAGGGGATGCTACAACATACTCATTATAATCTGGTGTGTGCCCTGATCAAGGTCACCGGCGGCCTGCCTGTTCTTTGTTTAAATTATTTTTTAATGATTGATTTAGAGGGACCTGTCTCGCCAACTGCAGGCTCGTCACATACCCAGCTGCCACCCACCCTGCCATCTCAGACTCAACACATCCGAATCAGCTTTGCAGCTGCGACTCCCCAACTTCTCTGTCCCTCCTCCCCTGGTTGAGTTTTTGCCCCCGGCACTCTCTCCCCACCTGCACGTAAGCTCCACAAAGGTGGGGATTCCTGGCCTCGTTTACGGCTGCATCCTCACAGCTGAGCACAGCGCCCGACCCGGGGCAGATGCCCAGCACGTGTTACTGGAACGAATACGAACAAAATGCGCCTGGGTCCTGGGGTGGGGCACTCACGCTGCCAGACTCAAGCCCTGGCAGCGCCGCTCCCCGTCAGCGAGTCTCAGGTCTGTGACACCGACTCTCATTCTGCGATGCTGAGGGTGCCCTGCTCCCCCCGGACCCCCTCCTGCCTCCCAGGACTCACTCTCGTTCCTTGAGCAGCACCTTCTGGGACTCATCCAGCCGCAGCCGCAGGGCCGTCAACTTGGAGGCGTCCTCCTGGATGGTGGCCGCGTCCTCCCAGGGCAGCCGGCTGCGCTCCTGGCGGCCCGAGCTGCCCCGTGGGCCCCCGGCCCCTACACTGCGCACCTCCCAGCAGCCTTCGGGCTCCTCTGGTCTGCTCTTCAGCAGGTTCTCCACCAGCTCCAGCTCCTGCGGGGACCAAGGTGGAAGGTGGGCCAGTGGCTGCTGAGCCCTCTGGGCCTCTCCCAGGACCAGGGTCTGGAATCAGCTTGGTGGGTAACCCTGGGCAGGTCACACAGCCCTTCTGGGCCCCAGCATCCTGTTTTGTAGCCTGGCTTTCCGTCCTAAGAAGGGAAGGACACAGCCTCCTCGGGGCCTCCCCCTTCTTGTCCTGGAACTGCACACCAAGTCAGCCACCAAGGTTCCCTGTGTCCTGGAAGATTTCTCAGGAGAGGTGGTGAGCTCCCTGTCACTGTAAGTGTGCAAACACAGGGTGAGACATTGGTGTGGATCGATGCAGAGGCAGGGAATTCCTGCAGCGAATAAGAACAAAATTCCTTTAAAAGGAATTCTGGCTCTAAGACCCCACTTTTCAGGGGCGAACGTTAAGGCACCAGGAGCTAAGCGCTAAGACGAATGGTGAGGCGGCCCTGTAAGCAGAACCAGCCCCCAGCCAGACAGGAAGCTGTGGGGGATTGTTAACCCAATGCCAAGCCCTGCTTCCCCTCTTGAACCTCCCTTTCCCCTCTGCCCTGTCCCTATGCACCCCAAAGGCCTGCCTTGATCACAAACTCCAGACACCCATGGCCTCTGTTCCAGCCTGGCTTCCCCATGGCCTTCCCACATGAGTGGGCCAACCCCTTCCTTAGGCCGCTCTCGGTGTCCCTACTAGATGGGGACAGTGGCTCTGAGGATGCCCCGAGGAGTGAGATTCCACTCCTCCTGTAACTCAGAGTCTGGAAGGGGCCTCAGGTACCACCTGGCCCACAGTTCTGCTTCACAAACAGGGAACCAGGGGGGTGGGGAGGGGCTTATTCTGGGTCACACAGCCACAATGTGGTGGAGCGGGAGGGCAAGCTCAGACTGCAGCTCCAGGGCTGTCACAGCTGTCCATGCCACCTCCTGAACTGCGACTGACAACCAGAACAAGGACAGGGCAGGAACAGACCGCGGGGCCGGCTGACAGGAGCTGTCATGGTCTGCTCCCAGGAAGAGCACTGAATGCCACCTCCAAACACCAGGCAAGGCTGGGGAAGAGGGAGCTTCAGCGACCAGGAGGCAGCGGTGCCCACACTAGCCTGCAGGGGTGGAGGGGGCAGGGCAGGGGAGGGGCAGGGCAACCAAGAATCTTAGCTAGAGCTTGGGGACAGAGCTGGGAGCAACCTGAACTTGGACTCTGCCCCTAGATGCACTTCTGGTGACAGGCCTGCTGGTTCAGGGGAAACAGCCCTCCACACCCATCATTCATGCTCCGGCCATACTGATGATTACCATGGACTCTGAGGTTCTCTGGGGTTCAACTCCCCAGCAACTTGTCACTTGCTGGGAGCCATGGGTCCTTAACCTCCCTATGCCTCAGCATCCTCCTCCACAAAGCAAACCCCTCCTGGGGCTGCTGTGAGAATGACCTAGAAAATGCACCACAGAGCTTAGGTCTCCATGCAGATGGCCCCAGAATGGCAGGAGCTGCTACTGCCAGTCCCCTGACTCCCTGGGTGCTCTCCACCTCGGGGCTTTGCACGGGCCATTCTGAGCCTGGAGTGCCTCTCTCTGCATTTTCACGGCTATTCCGGTACATCCTCCTAGTCTCAGTTGCTTAAACGGGACCTCTTTCAGGAGAGCTTCTGTGAAGCCCCCTCCCCAAAGACTGGATCCGTGCTCCTAGGGCCCTCACAGCCCCCACCTCGCAGCTGAAATTGATGCTTGCTATGAATGTTTACCTCCCCACCCTCAATTCAAGTTGATCGAATGAATGGATTCAAGCGCTGCTACTGATGGATGCCTCCCAGGCAAGTACTTCGATCCCACTCCTCCTGTTCAGGGTGGATGATTCCCTGGGTCTGTTGACTACTCAGGTGTGAGTGGAGGGACCACCAGAACCCAGGCCTCGCCGCCCTAGGGGGTCTCCGGAAGGGAAGTGACCTGGGACCCCACCAAGTCGACCCACAGGAGTGAAACCTCTTAGGGCACCAGGCCCTTACCATCCCCTTGCTGGGCCAGGGGGCCTCCACACTGTGCACCATCAATCAGCCCAGTCCACTTTCGGACACAAGGGCTAATGCCCTCCCTGCCCAGCAGCGCCACCTCGTCCACACACCTGGCTACTCTGGGGCCTCTCTGACCCGACATCGCGCACGGGCTCGTGCTCCCGCTCCGGCTCTGTCTCGGGTCCATCGGGCGTCTGGTCAGCGGCTCCCCGGGCCCCACGGAGCCGCGCCAGCTCTCGGCCCCGAGCTTCGCATTCGCCCTGCACCTCTTGGCGTTCGCGGCGGGCTCCAGCCAACTCCTTGGTGAGCGCGTCCAGGCGCTGGCGCAGCTGGCGCACTTCTTCGCGCGCACGGTTGCGCTCTGCGCGCACCTTGCTCCACTTCTCACGCCAGTTGGCAGTACAGTCCGACCACCAGCGCATGGTCTTTTCCATCTGCGCTGCCCGCGCGCGTGCCTCCTCCAGCTCCCGCAGCCGCAGCTCCTCGCGGCTCTCCCAGTCCCCGTCGGCAAGCAGCGCCGAGGGTGCCGGCAACGGCAGGGTGGGGGGCGGCCCCGGGGAGGGCGTGCCACTGGGCGGCGTGGGAGGCAGTGAGTCTGCTGGCCCCATGCGCTCCGGCGACGGGCTGCCTAGAATGGTCAGGAGGCTGCCTTTGGACAGCTGCGGGGACTCAGCCAGCCTCGGGCTTGGCCCGTGGCTCATGGTGCTAGGGGGCTCACAGGCTCTGGGCTTGAACTTGGGCTGGACTCAGGGGAGGCGCCGGGGACTTTTGGCGGATGCGATACCACTGTGCATGATGACTACCTCTACCCACTGCTCTCCCGGCCGCAGGATGGGGGATGACTCCTGGCACCTGTAGGAGAGCACACCGTTATTAGACTGTGCCCACCGCCTGTCCATATCCATAAGATCAGCCATGGGAAGGGCATAACGGGCAGAGAGAACAGCGTGGGCCAAGGCAGGGGGAGTGAAAATGGTCTACTCCAGGAGAACCCCCGAGGCTGGAACAGTGAGCAAGGGCCTGCAGCCACTTTCTCACTGGCCTCCAGACTCCTCGCTTTAGTCCCTTCAATCTACAGCAGCCAGCACTGATCTGCAACCCTGATCTGCTGCCCCTGACCTTCGGGTCCCATCTCACACACTGAACCACTACTAGCCCCCATCTCCGCCCTGAACACGGCATGCGTCCATGCCGGCCCTTCTGCCTCCTCCCATGCTGGCCTAACTCATCGCATCCTTAAAACTTATCTGAGATTATCGCCCCTCCCCGGAAGTCCTCCTGGACCATCTCAGGCCAGGCAGTCAGACCCTGACCTGTCTCCATCACTGCACAAACTGGGCTTGTTGTACCATTTATGTGGGTGTCCTGTCCGCTCCCCATTCTCACTCCAGGCTGTGAGTTTGCTGAGGGCAGAAGCTGGTTCCTGGTCACTGTGTTAGTCTTAGCTCATGATGACAATGACAATGGCATTGGTGGAGGGCTGGCTACAGACCAGGTACCATGGCTTATGTGAATTATTTCATTCATTTGTCTCAACAGCCTCACGGGACATGAGTGACCTTTACTGACGAGAGGAAGGCTCGGCAAGGTTAAGCCCCAGGGCTGGTCCAACTATGGTGTCCAGGAATCCACACGCAAACACGGGGGAGCAGGGGTTGGTGAATACATGCACACACGGGTGGTGTGATGGCGATAAGCCAGTGTCTGTTAGATGGTGGGGGCGCGGTGACGTTTCAGGCTGTTATTCATGGGAGGTCCCATTTAAAATAAAGGAGACACATGTCCCTCTCTGTCCCTAACCTGCCACATTCTCCCTCCCTGTGGCCTCACTCTGACCACCTCCAGCAGCCACTCAAGGCATCCTGACCTTTGTTCCCCACTCAGCCAGCCTGTCCCTCACACCAGCCCCTAAGGCTCCACCCCAATCTCTCTCCCTTCCTTTTGAGTGACCAACCAGAGCCCTGTCCCCACACTGCCTGGCCACTGCTCCGTGTCCCCTCTTCCAGTCTCTAACCGCTCCCCCTTGGCAGGTGATCTGAGGTCAGGGCTGGCAGCGAAAAGGTAAGCCCACAGATTGGCACTGGCTCCCTGTCCAGCCCCACGCCCCAAAGCCCTCTCTTCTCGGCCCCTAAGAGGACAGTTTCTTTCAATGCAGTCTCTGGTTTGGCAGACATGAGGCTGGGAATTATATTAATAGTACAAGTGTAGGACCTTGGAGGATTTGGTGATGCCTTGTCCCCACACCTAAGTCCATACACACAAGTGTGCATGTCTCAGCTCTGCTAATAGCTGCCCAAAGTTATGCTCCCAGACACGGCAACACAGATGTAGGTTCCAGTTCCCAGAATACCACTCCCTCCTCAAAGGACCCCTAGCAGGCGAGTGTCCGCTCTGTGACTCAGTTTCTCCACCTGTGCGGTGAGGTAGCAGGCCTTGACTCCATGTGCTTTCACAGACAACTGTGCACACACAGGCACACTCACAGACACGCACCCCGCCTACACACAAACACAGACACAAAGAGACACAGGCAGGCACACACACACTCAGAGACGAACCCAATGCGTACAAAACTCCGCAGATGCAGGGAAGACGCTCACCTGTAGACAGGGCCCCAGACACACCTGACACCTGGAGACCTATACATGCCAACACATGGATGGATCCACGCAGAGAGATGCAAAGACACTCATGGCCAAGCAGATGCACACTCACTCACACACACACACACGGACAGGACATTCGCTCTCCTCTCCCCATTTTCCTGGCCAGCCTCCACGTGGACAAGCTTTGGAAAAGAAAAACAACGTGTGAGCCTGAGGGGGAGGGGAAGGAGGCAGGAAATCCGAGTGCCAGCCCGGCAGCCAGGGCTGTGCTAGGAATGGTGGGTGCTGAGGGGGTCCTGGGGCCTGGGCACCCCGTCTGCTGGGCCCTTCCTGTAGCCCCGACACTGAGAGGGTGGCAGGGGTGGGGCCAGTGCCACATCCTCTCTGCCTCTGGTTGCCGCCAGGCCTGGCACGGGCTCGGCAGGAAGGGGACGGCCTGCTCCTTCCAGGAACCCCAAGCCTGTCGCGCAGGGGCAGGGCGGGCGCCACCCAGGCCCATAATGGCTTCCAGGCGCCCAAGGTAAAGGCAGGGGTGGGCTCCAGACTCAGCTCCTGTTCCCCTCAGCAGCCTGGGCTGGCCCTTCCCAGGGCTGGGGAAAAGGACGGACAGCAGTGGGGACAGACAGGCTGTGAAGGGTCCTCTTGCTTTTCCTCCTGCAGACCAGGGTCCCCTGGGGGCTGTGTATGCATACATGTGGGAAGGAGTGGGGGTGGGGGCCCCCAAGGTTGGTTTTCTGGAAAGCCCATCCCCCAGCACACTAGGAACCCTGCACATCCATGTAGATTCTACCAGATCCTACCAAGCAATGCACGCCTCCCCTCACCACCCCCACCACCCCCCACCCCAGGCACGTAACACAGCCTTGGGGACAAAAACTCACACGTGGCCCTGGTAGAACACACAGTCACTGAGAGTCAGCCCAACACGGGCTCCAGCTGCCCTTTCCCCCCAGGCTCGGTGCCTTCTTCCCATCGGGCGTGCCCACGTGTGTGCAGGGTGGTCTCCTGATTTCCCCAGGGTGTCACCATGCCTCAAGGAGCAGGTCCATAAGGGACCAGCTACCATAGGCCCCAGGGTCACTTCCTCACCCCAGCCTCCTCTCTCTCTCCGGCCGCCCACCAGCCAGATGGATCTATTCCTGCTCTAACCCTCAGGGTTGCTGCTCAAGCTGCACCCCTCCCGGCCAGGAGTCTGAAACCCCCACCCACCCTTCCAGCTCAGTCCCAGCACCTACATGAAATGCCTCGCTCTCCCCAGCCCCACGTCCAACCCAGAGAGCACAGCCCTACAACCTCCAGTGGCCAGACCTGGCCAGCCACCCTCTTCTTGCAGCACAGGGTTCCGCCCACCCAGGCGGGACTCCTATGCCACCCAGAGCTTCCGGGACAGGCCCTGATTTGAGGATTTGCTTCTATATGACCAGTGGGGTGCAGCGCAGAGGCTAAACTGTGACTCGCAGCCCCTCAGCTGGGCAGCAGTGCTGAGTGGGACACAGAGCTCCTGGGCCCCAGCCCCACAACCAGCCCCACTGCTCCGGACAGCTGCTGGCCTACTCTAGGACAGAAACAAGAACATTTTGCTGGGACACTCGCTTCTGGCTAGGCTCTCATCAGGTGTACCCACGGAAAGTGACCAGTGGCTCCTGCTGCTTGTGGACCGGTCTGGAGTATCTTCCCCTTCTTTCTCCATCAGCAAACTCCTACACATCCTTCAAGGCCCACCTTCAGTTTCCCCTCCTCCGGGATGCCTTCCCTGACCTCCTACACAGATTATGTCAGTGCTCCCAAAGCACCAGCACCTCCCTGTTCTTCACCAGTGGCCACCTTGTGAAGTCTGCAAGGGTGCCTTGGCCTCGCTGGCTGTCAGCACACGGCAGATGCTGCGTAAATGCTTCCCAGGCTACAGACGAAAGATGGGCAGCTAGGGGTCCCTTCGTGACCAAGGAGGGCTGAGCTGTCCTAAGGATCAGCTGTCACCTTGTGGCCACGTGCTGAAACAGACAGGTGTCTGAGCCTGTTTGTGGCCAAGGTCAGGGTCTGAGGTCATCTCATGGCCAGGTCAGGGGTCAGGCTTCTTACCAGAGGAAGCCTAATGGCCCATAAGGGCACAAGTTGGTGTTTTATCCTAAGCATGTTTAAATGACTCTCAATAGCCAATGAAAGAAGTGAGCAATGCTGAGGCCTGGATGGGGGCCAGCTGAGGGGACGGCGGGGGGCGGGGGGAAGGTGCACCTGGAGGCCTAACTCCTCCTTCCAGCTCAGAAAGCCCCTATGTCCTCCTAGAACCTTTCAGGTGGGGCTATGGGGCCGGCCCATGGCCACAGGCCTGGCTCTGGGCAGGGAGCAGAGCCCAGCAGGAAACCGCAGAGGACAGCCTGATTGGATAAGTGCAGGGTCTAAGGCTGGTCAGCCCACAAACTGTGGGCACCTGTCTCTCTGACCTGCTGCCTGGGCTCCAGCCACCGGACCTCCGGGAGAGGACTGAGAGGGAGGGAAGCAGGCAAGTGGGGCCTGCAGGCTGGACCTGAGCCCTGGGGTCCGCACCCCTGGACTGTCTCAGATACCCCCATCTCAGACGGAGGAGCCAGTAAGATAGCCTGGAACTCATTTACAAATGGCCCAACTGAGGCCCAGGGGAGCAGCCACTTGCGGACATCCACATAGAGGACAAGCAAAGAGGGTGTGTGTGGGGGGGCGGGGTTTGAGGAAGTGGAGTGCTGGGATTGGATGTTTCCCCTCTTAGGTCATGTTTACTTCACGGGCACCTCCACAATGGGATCCTCAGGCATCTGGCCAAGTGGCCCAGCATAGCTGGTATGGGAGAGGGTGGGAGCCTTTTTGGGGACCGACCCCCAGCCCCGGATCTCTCAGCAACTTCTTGATCTATTCATCCCACTAGTCCCAGGTCTGCCACTGTTACGCTGTGTGGTAACTGCAAGCCTCTGCCCTCCCTGGGCCTGTTTCCTTACCCTTAACGTTGGGAAGAGGCACTAACAAGATTTCTAAAAGTGGGCAGACCTCGTGCCAATCTGAACCACTCTAACGCCATGGCCCTGAACCCCCACTTAAGAGAGAAATTGAAGCCCCGGGTGGGGAGGAGATTTGGCTACTTATCACCCGTTGGCACCTTGAGAACGGCGCGGAACTGGGGCCCACTCCTTTGTCCTAGCACTAGTCACTCCACCTGCTCCAACACCTTCCAGAAATTCATTTTCTGCCCTTTCCAAGGCCTGAGTCGCCTTAGGCCGAACTTCCTGGGCCCGCTCCAGGGCTGCCCACGTCCAGCGAGCTGCCCCGCACCCCCTAGCGGCTAGAGGAGGGCGGTAGGGGCTCCCCGGCTCGCGAGGCTCTGTCCCGCCCACCACACCGCGTGGTCCCCATTGGCAGCCTAGCGGGTTTGGGGAGGTGGCTTCGTGTTCCGATTGGCCCACGCCGCTCGTCCATCACTCACTCGCCATGGTGACTGTGTTGGGTCCCCCGGGGAAAGTTCCAAATTCCGCCCCCGCCCGATGCCCCCTCCCGCCCCGTCGGGCCGCAGCATTCCGGAGGCGGCCCTGCTTCCTCCACCCCGCATCCCCTCCACACCTGAGGCCCAGGGGCCCAGAAGCTGGGGGAGCCCGCAAAGCGGACTAGGAAGTTCTGCCTGAGTTTGGGGTTGCTGTAGGCGCGGGAACCTCGCAGCACCCCCCTCCAGCTCGTTCCCCAACTTAACCCCTTCTCTCCTGCGGAAGATTCGCGGCCTGGAGGGAGTTCCTGGAATGCGTGGCTTTCTGTCCCGGCACTACCGCCCCCGCTCACCTCGGCCGGGGACCCTCGAGCTCCGGACGTCCGACCCGCCGCGGCTGGGCGGAGCGGGCAAGGGGCTGACTGCGGCCGCCGCCGGCAGGGCCGAGGGAGGGCCGCGGAGTCTCCTCCTCCCTCCCGGGGGGAGGGGAGGGAAAGGAGACGGCCGGGGGTGCGGGCTGTGGGGCGCCCAGCAAACTGTGGCCTGGCTGCGACCTTGGCCGGCTGAGACCTTGGATGGGGACCCCCGCCTAACTTTGGGGCGAGGGGCGCAGGGCGCGGGCCTGGGCGGCGGGATCTGCTGCAGAGCGGGCGGGACCCCGGCAGAGGCCCCACCCCTGCATGGGGGGCCGAGCAGGGGGAGAACCGGAGGCAGGGGCTAGAGACGCCGCGGGGCTCGGCTTTCCCGCCTCAGATTTCCCGAGCGCTAACGAGGTGGTAGGCACCCCGCAGCAGAAGTGGGCACCGACTGTCTCGGGCTCAGCACGTGGAGCGTGCTTACCGACTGTTCACTTTTGTTACGTGCTTTCTGCCTGGTGTCAGCTCTGCTACCTAGTGGACGTGGAGCAGCAAGACTCGTCCGCTAGAGCCCAGAAGCTTTGGGGTTTCCTGCCTCGCTGAGCAGTGGGGTGCGCGGCGGGGGTCTGTGGTTTGGGCAGGAGGGACGGGCAGATTCTGGGAGGGCCTCTTACCACATCCTGTGCCCTGGAGGGCAGACTGAGGTGAATTCATCCGGAAAGAGAACCAAAAATTCAGAGAAAGAGAGTTGCGGGAAACCTGGCCGAATTGGGACTTTACGTCAAAAATAAGAAATGCTGAAGATAAGTTAGTTTTAGCCCGTGGTTAACAATATTTAGGTTATGCTTGCAATCACGCACATATTAGAACGATGGAAGAATTGGCTCTTTGTGACAAAAGGGTCATTTTGTTTTTTTTGCAAAAATATTTGAGGGTTTCAAACCCAAGGGTCACTCTGAATCCTTTAATGGCCAAACAGTTCTCTTGAAGGGCGCGGTCATTTCTCTTGCGGAAGTTTTCTTACTCTGTGGTCAGCTGCTGCTCCATTTCCATGGCATTACTTCCATCCACTTCATGAAATCCCACACTTTTTGCCAGGTTTGCAGTTTCACTCTTTTTCACTGGCTGTGTGTTTGCACGGTTAAACTTGGACAGCACGCGACACCGAGAGACAGATTCGGGTGCGCTACGTGGTGTCAGAGAGGAAAGCTTAGGCAGCACCTTGGACCTGCGAGGTTGAGCCGTAGACCGCGCAGAGGACGGGGATGGCCCCATGTTAGTGCTCAGGAAATGCTGAGAGGCCGTCGGCTCAGACACACCCAGAGTCCCATAGCCACTGAGGACAGCCATGGACCAAGAGCTCAGAGTTCCTTAGTTTCTAGAGGCTGGGTAGGGAGGGGGTGGAGGGGGCTGAGTTGATGATGAACCTAAGTTCCAATTTTAACGCCATCAGTGTTGGGCTTTCCCTCTTTTTTTTTTATTTAAGATTTTATTTATTTTTAGAGAAGGGGCAAGGGAGGGAGAAAGAGAGGGAAAGAAACAGGGATTGCCTCTCACATGCCCCCAGCGGAGGGCCTGGCAGGCATCCCAGGCCTGTGCCGTGACTGGTAACGGAACCGGCAACCTTTGGGTTCACAGGCCAGTGCTCAATCCACTGAGCCACGCCCG
>PVKM010043385.1:0-12536 GCA_004027735.1 Carollia perspicillata | reverse complement strand
GATTGTTCCTCAACTTTAATTTCTAATTATGTGTTAATATGAGACTCGGTTTATATATCTTTGTCCAAAATTCTATGTGTGGTGTGCTCTTCTCATTTTATCAGGTAACAGATGATTTAAGTTTGCCCAATTATTGATGATTTTCACTTAATCATTTGGTATCTAATACAATTTTCCACTGTAAAAGTTATGTTTTTCTACCTTGTAAGTAATAACAATATTATTGGGAGATACTTTAAACTATATTAATATTCTATTTTTCATCAAACTTGTAATGTATTTATTTATTTACCTACATATGAATAAACTTATGGATTTCTATTTAATTAAATAAATTATAAATCCATTACTATCATGATCATGATAAACCTATTGCTCATGATTTGTCCAACAGGAGGTTATTTGATTGGCTTCTCTGTTCTTTTAGAATAACTCTATTATTTGTTATGTACATTCTTATTTCCTGACATGAAAGTTATTCTAAGCACATCTACAGAATTCCTTTCCTTGCTTTGGAACCTGCCTTGATTCCTGTCAGTGATGAGTGCTATTTAGAAGCCAAGCTATAGGTGTGTATGTGCTCACTGCTATTGCAGTGTCACTGATTTCAGGCCCTCAAAGAGACATTTTATCTATATTTATTTCTCTCTGTACACATGAAAAACCTAGGACATAATTTAGTTTTATTTCTACATTTCTAAATTTCCCTTTTTGTATTCTTAATTTGTTTTTCTAAGAGTTGAGAAATGAAGCCATTATCCTTACAACTTATTTGTTAAATTCTCCAATATGTAGCCATTCTTTTGTATTCCTTTGTGGTCTCTGATTTTCCATATTGGGTCACTTCCTAACATGGGTAGCCTCATCACTAGTTGTGCTATAATATCCCACATCTGGCCAGCCCTTTCTGTGAACATATTCTTTATTTCCTTGGACTCACACGTCATTCCTGCTGCTACCAAGTGTAGAAGCACTCCTCAGACTAATCACTCTGATACCTCATTCCAGTCTGCCTATCAAGGGCATACTTCTTACTGCGATCCACCTCTGACAGCCTGTCTGTGCCATTGTTCTTACCCAGTCTCAGCTATGGACACCCACCTTGATCTCTCCCACCTAATGTATTTAGGACTGAATTATTCAGGAGGTAAAAATGGAAGAACTCTTACTTGGTTATTTTGATTGAAAATTTTATTGAGATAGTTGTAGATTTACATGAAGATAAAAGAATAGCTATACAGAAATTCCAGTTTACTTTTTTCCAGTTACCCTATTTGTAACATTTTGCAAAAGTATATTACAAAATCACTGATTGATATAATTAATCTTATTCCATTTTCTAGTTTTACATTATTTATTGGTTGTGAAGTTCTGTCGGTGTATTTAGCGCTACACAATTTTATTACCTATATAAGTTTGTTTGTTCACCATACAATTATCTGAATCAAGATACCATACAATTCCATTGCCACAAGGACCTTTGGTGTTAACCCTTTTGTAAATCCACCCAACTTTCTACTGCCCACTCCCTTTTCCATTTCCAGCCCAGGACAATGGCTACTCTTTTTTTATTTCTAAAATTTTGTCACTTCAAATATTATTTATTCTGACAACTGAGAGGGAAATGTATTACCACTGCACAGGACAGGGAATTAAATATCTGAAACTGTAGCAATTCTCTGGTTAATCTTTTAGCATTTCTATGTCTGATAGAAAATTTTAATTAAAAACTGTAGCAATAGTCAAAATCAGAATTGTTGAAAATTCAGAGCCTTTAGGAAAAAAACATTTAAATTTCTGGCTATAGAAAGAACCTCTTCATGGTAAAGGAATGCCCACTGGTGTTAGAAGATGAAAGTCGTCAACATAGCTATGGCCTCAGTTGATTCTAGTTTCCAGTTTTGGATTTTTCCCCCATAATTTCAGAACCAGGTTCATCGTAACACAAATACCAGTCCTCTTCTCCTCAGAGGTTCTCCATTCAGTGAGCTGCTGTCCCCTGCAGTCTGAGGCCTAGTCAGACAGTGTACCCTTGTTAGAAGTCTGCATTTTAGCCCTGTAGGGACTCTACCACTACCTCCTGAAGCAACAGGGTCATCTGAGGTACATCTCTGCTCAGACACAAAGGTCTCATCTTAGGGGGAAACACTTCTAAACTTCTAGGTTTTAATAACCCTAACCTCTTCTCTAGCCCTACACATGTTAGTAACTTTCTGTGGTTTTACCCCTCTATTACATCAAAAGTTTTAGGTATTTGATTTTCTTTCCTTTGAAATTCTTCCTACAAGTGTATACAATATTGTTCCTCATATTAAATGCTAAGTTAATATGAATGATTTGACTTCCATTTTCTTACTAAATTCTGACACATAATGAAAATATTCTGGAACTGCTTATTCCCTACTTTGCTGACCGTAGACGTTTTAGCAATGAAATTAAAATATTTCAAATATGAATGCCTACGACCTCAGATATGCTCCCTGTTCACATGGCTTCTTACAAAATGCAATTTGGACTCATATGAACCTATGTTCACCTTGTAACAGATTACAACTGTATTTTTGATACAAATACATGAACTTCCTTTTTCTTTTTGTTAAATACCATTAAATTCAGTTAACCTTAAAATATCCTATAGAGCTTTTAAACTAAATAATGACTATATTGAAATATTCAATTTGTAAATATAATTACCATACAAAGGATCAAGGGCATTTTCATGACACAGGGAAATAAATATACTTAATTGATTATTTCTACATAGTTCTGAAGATTTTAATATTTCCAGATTAAATAAAAAGCAACAAGTCATTAAAAAGGAGGGAATAAACTCAGCAGTAAATTATTTCATAGTAGACCACATAATCATACTAGACTATGCACTCATGGATTTGATTTAAAAATCTATTTTAGAGCAAAATTTAATAAGAGTCATAAAGAGCATATCAGTTTCATGTCTTCTTCCTACAAGTTCTGTGATCATAGACAATTCATTCAACCTGTCTATGCCTTGATATCCTCACCTGCCGTGAGGATATGGAACCAGATGATTTCACTTTATTATTTAGTTCTAATGCTAATAGATACTGATGGCTCTAAATGTGTTCTCCAAATAACGTTTGTGAAGAAATGCCATTGACTATGCAATTACGATGTTAAAGTCTGCTTAAAGATATATATTTTGAAAATGACCACACAGGTTTTTGCTTCTATGACAAACTTATTCTCAGTGTCTTAGAGTTAGTTCATTATTAATTTAATGTCTATACAGTTAAGCAGACAAATCAGCTAAGCAGAAACTAATGAGAAATTCACAGTGAGCTAGTTAAATATTAATAATCCATTCACATGTTTTCCATGTAATGATTCTGTTGGCTTCCAGTTTATGAGCCTGCATTATGCTTTGTTCATCATCACACACAATGGAAAATTTTTGAATGAGTTTTGTAAGTATGAGATACTCAGGTTGCTTCACGGAAGGCAACTACTTTGTATATAGCCATGTTTGTTCAGAGTGATGTATATAAATTTTTTTGCAGAAGTATGTAACTGATCATTTGTATTTTATTGTTGCACCCAATCCACTAAGTTGAAATAATTTTTAAAGCCAAATATATGTAAAAGAGGACCCTACGTAGGTTATTTATTGAGTCCCAACTATGACAAGGTACTTGTGTATCTAGAGCCTCTGAGAAGGAATGCTATTGTTAAATTCTCTCAGGTCATGGTAGAATTCAAAGTCAAAAATGATCATTTTATTTAGGAATCAGCATCAATTTTGTTCACAATGAAACATTGTTGAAGGAGGTCATTAAGAGGATGTGAGATTTGCTGACCCAGAACCTGGACTTGGGCAATCAGAGGCTCCTCGCTACCTTCCCTGCCCTTGAAATGTATGTCCTGCACACCACATCCACAGTGAGAGCTGTTTTTCAAGAGGTAGCCTGCAGAGGGTGATGTGTCTTGAGACCATCAGAACAGTATATGTGATTGAACCCCATTAAGGCCTCTATATAAAGTTTTAAGATTCTGGCAGATGACTGCAGAGATCTACTCAGCTTTCGGTTACCCACGACAAGCCTCATAAATAAATTCCTTTGCATATTAAATCTACCATCTATCAAACCATAGTAGCTTGCCTCTACAGCTATGAACCTGGAGTCAATTTCAGTTTTCACCTGAGGAAGCTTGCAAGGTTGCAAACCAAGAAACATGTCTTTTGTGAAATGTTTTCTCTTACATGTTTGCCTGTAAAAGGTTTATGCACACACATAAAAAGGTTTTTATGTGTGTGCATAGTACATTATACTATATACATGCAAGATACATGCAGATATATCACATATAATATATTATATACACATATAATATATATTTTAGTGGTCATAATTAAAAAATCATGCCCAAATAATGATTTTTATCCTTCATAATAGCAAAGTGAAGTGGAAAGATTAAATCTTAGATGACATTTTTATAATATCTGATTATTGTGGAAATTGCATTTTAGAACATTATTAGAAAAATAATAAGTATCACATTTCCTGGCTTCACTTACTTTATTCAGGTGCATTTGATTTTAGCCAACACAGGAGACTTCCCCCCACCCACCCGACTTCACTCTGTCCCTATCCTTGCCTTAAGAGAATGGCTAATTGATGATGTTCTTTCTTCCCAAATTTTATTTTTCTCTTAGCTCACAAAGATACGGTTGTTGATTGTATTTACCCATCAACTTGTTCATATGTGTTTCATCAGTCAAATTAGCTAGCAATGAGCAGAATCACTTAGTACCAGGTAGAAATTGGAACCAAAGCGAGTATAGGTTTAACTATCATATAAAAAAATTCAATTGAGCTGATTCAAGCTAAGCTGTATTTCAGTGCTCTTAAGCAGCTTCTCACTGCTGCTGCTTATTTGCTGTAATTGTTGTTGGTCCCTCTGTATGTGAGTGTTTACATTCATTTCTGTAGTTAAATGTCTGCAATTTTAGAGGTGTTACTTGTATTATAATGCAAAGATAATGAAGAATACGTTGCCAGAAGTAGATCCAAGTGGTTAATTGCAAACCAACATCAGTATTTTGCCCCCATTTGTCAGGAGAGGAAAGCAGGTGGTATGGTTCTCTGCCAAAATATTGCAATATAAATAATCATGGGTCTTTGAAAATAATACCTGTAAGTAAGTCATTTAAAGATAATTTCAGTGTTTATACATGTCTCTTGTGAAGGAGCCTTGAAATAGTTTACATTTGCCAACTGATGTTTAACCCTTTCTCATAGCAGTTTAAACAGATCATTTAGAATACTCCAAGAATCCGTTCAGTCAGAGGGTAGAGATAATTAAACTTAATGGGAGGCAGAAGACCTAGATTTTAATAATGGCCATGGCTTCTAACCAGTGCAGTGAATATTGTGAATGTTTGCAAACTGCTGTCACTAGATATTTTGTGATTATTAAATATATTTTATTTTATTTTTGTTCTATTCTTAATTTTTTCTTTTCCCTCCTCTCCATATAAGATGTTAATAAATTTTCTTTCCCTCCTAAATGAGATTGAGCAAAAACTATCCTTCATTTTGATAGAATTGAAAGTGGGGTCTACAAGAGTCCCTTATTCTCCCAGCCAGTCTGCTATTCAGATTCCCATCAGACCCCTTCTTATCACACCTGTCTAAGATTCCATGACCAAGAAGAGGCAGAACTGAGCAGACCTGAGCATCCACCTCCTGCTAAGAAGCTTCCAGGACAAATCCCATTGTGTGTCACATCTCTGGAGCCCTCGACTCTTTGAGAAGGCCAGGCCTCCCAGGTATATCCTCATCACTAGAAATCTAGGGCCCACAGGCTCTAACCCTATTCAGCTCTGTTCATTCTCAAGTGCTTGCTGGAAATGAGTCTGTTTTCAGCAAACATTCCCTGTATCCTCAAACTCTTCTCCGAATGTGCTTTGACTTCGTTGTCTCAGAAATCTGCATGCTTTCTGAAATCACTATTTCCCTTTCAGTCCTCTTACTTACTATAAGGCTGCTTTCTTTCCCCATTCAATTTCATACCTGGTTACTCACTCACTAACCACAGCTATCACTTGTCATCTTTTTGGTTATTTTTAATATCACATGTATAATTCATCCACTTCCTTGACCTCTCTGTCTTAGACCTCCATACTTGTAATGACCTGGTCCTTTACCCCAATTTCAGCCCTGGTGTTGAATCCTAAAAGTTATCAATTAATATAGATCTCCCATTTAAATTGTGTCATTCTCCTGCCACATTCTCTTCCTTTTACTCCCTCTCCAGGACAAACAACTTCACCCACCTGGACTTCTGACCATTCCATGGTTTTACTATGTAATACTCTTCTGATATAGGTTGGGTTATATAATCCACTATTGCAATCACTTCATTATTTTTAGTCTCAATCATTTGCTATTCTCTTATTCCTATTTATTTTCTAGCAAACCTCAATCCTGGTTAAATTCACTTTTGCTTCTCCATTCCAGAATATAGCCAGAGAAAATTAAAGAAACTTGTTAACGAATATTATCTAAAATCTAAGACCTCAAATTTTAAATGAACTGGTAGAGTCAGGTTAAAGTTTCAAAGGATAATAGGTGTCTATAGGATAGGGAGTTGGGGGTGGAGGTGGTAAAAACTGTGAAGGTTTAAATCAGATAATTGTACACAGCTTCACTAAGAAGAAAACATTTGAGTTAATCATCAAAGGAGATATAGAAGTGACTCATATGGACATCTGGGAGGAACATAAAGAACAAGGAAGGAGCAAGTGCAAGACTAAGGGTTAGGGGTATGTATGTCTGGCAAGTTCAAAGTTCCACAAGAAGACTAGTGAAGCTGGAATTGAGTGAGAGGATAATTGCTCAGCAATGAGAGGAGAAGTGGTCTGCAAGGCAATTTGGAGCTGTTTCTCAAAAAGACATTTAAGTAAGCGTAAGAATTTTAGATTTAATTAAATGAGACGAGACAGAAGAGTGACATGACCTGAACTACATTTCACAATGGTCACTCTGTCTGCTGTGTTGAGAGAAGACTGTGGTAAACAGAGAAGTAGAGTGACACATTCTGAGATTATTATAAAAACTCCAAGTGAGAGATTCTGATGAATTTGATCAGGGTGGGAGAGGTAGGCCAAAACTTCCCCTCCAGTGAACAGAATCTGATCTTGTCATTGCAATCAATTTGTTCTAGCTATTACCACTCTTTTTCTCTTTTCAGGATTATTCCCACCAGCATACAGATTAACTGTAATATTTCATTGTAAATGAAATAATTTTAAAATTAAAAATAAAGTAAAATATTCCTCACTATAAAGTGCTTCTATTTGTCTGTACCTCTTTATGTAGAAATTCCCAAAAGGACTACCTTGTACTGTCTCCACTTTCTTCTGGTGGAGTTTTCCCTGGTCAACATACCTAAAATAGTAGCCCTCCACACTTCCTGTCTGCTCCTGTATACTGTATTTCTTTAGAGCACTTATTGCTACTTGATATTGCATCATATATCTTGTTTATTTGCTATTGCCTGTCTATCCCACTACAATATAATGTAAGGTCATGCTAATATTCTCAGTTTTGGAACTGTGCCTGGTACATTGTAGAAATTCAATAAATATTTACTTTAAAATGAATAGTGAATGACCAAAGTGCCAGGCACTGTTCCAAGTGGTGGACCAAAAACACGGAACAAGACAAATAAGGTCTCCTCTTTCATGGCTCTTATAATCTAATGGTCAGTCATTCTTAATAGCATATACCATGTTTATAAATTTACTTTCCATGTGAGCCTATCTCTCTGGCTTGAAAATGATGTACTTCAGAGCATCTTGCTATCATGTGCCTAAACTAGTATTTGGAATGTAAAATCTTATTAAAACTTTTATTTATAACAAAATATCTAGCTTATTTCAAAGCTTACATTGTATTTTAAAATTCTCAGTAAGCAACTACTATCTCATAAGTCAGACTTAGGCGGTAAGGGACTAATGGTTAATATCCCCATTTACAACTGGGAAACCACAAGAGACTGTTGAAGTAACTTTCCCAAGGTTATCCAATGAATCATTGCCAGACCTGGAATTAAGTCCCATAACTCATTCTTGTTTAGGAAGCACTTTTATTCCTGGTTCTAAGATACACTGGGAGAATACTGTGTATGACCATCATTTTTCACTGGAGGGTTTAGAATAGACAAGGCCTAAATCTACTTCTATAATATGATCTATTATATAATAGAGGTCTTTATTTCATTTTTGAGTTTCAGTGAAGTATAATTAAGGACCATTAAATGTTACAAATTGTTGTAACCTAAGACTGGCTTATGATCATTAATCAGCTAGTGAATTCTTGAATAAATAATTCTACATATTGGAAAAACATGTTGCTAGCTGTCAAAGTTCATTGCACCTACTCTGAAAGATGTCTTTGCTAATTGTGAAAATATAAAAAAGGTCAACATCTGTATAGTGGTGTTACCTTGCTTTGACCATTGCTTACACAGATATCAATAACAATAATTCATTTACATGAAGTCACCTCTCTCAACAATCTCCTACAGAAAATATTGGTGGAAAGCAATAAACATAATTAACTTTCTAATGATAATTACTAAAAATAACACTTAAACTGAATTTTGGTTTAGTGAAATCAGTTAATACTATTTTAGTATATATTTTAAAACCTTTTTTAATTTTAAACACTTTACATAGTTTTTTCCTTTATATCACGATAATTATGCCTTATCAATTTTTAAAATCAGCCTCCTTAGCTGGCTGCATGAGTCTTCTTTTATCCCTGCATCAGTGGACAGAGTGAATTTTTATCAACTTAAATTTCATTACAATATTTTTGCTTAAAATAAAAAAATCTAATAGATTTCCATTATATTTCCAATGAAATAAACCCTTTTCACGTCATATTATGTTCTATGTGATTTGGTGCTTATAATTCACCCCAAAGCTATCTCCCTCCCTATATGTTTTGTTCATTATTGTCCACACTCTCTAGACATTTTTATGATGATCAAAACCTCAAGCCTTAAGAAAGTTGCATTAGTTATTCCCTGTATCTGAGATATTTTCCTTCTCATTCATTTTCTCTTCTTATGGTTCAGGTCTAGTCAATGACAACATATCAATAGCACTCTATCTAGAATACTACTTTCTATTTATTGTCCAATTTTTATTGTGGGCAGGTTTGTGACATTGTTTTTATTTCATACATAAGTTTCCCCAGCACCTTCACCAGAACTCATTAATACATAAAGTCTATGAGGATAGTGTCTTGAAGTTTTGTGAATTACTTTGTCTCTAGAGTTTAGAAAAATGATAGACTACAGTATGTGCTCATTACATAGTTTGTTTGTAATTAGTGAAAGCTTTCCCTTCCAGCATTGTTAGGCTCAACAGAATGAGTTAAGGAACTGGACTCCAAATTTATTTCCTCTCCTTATTATTACATGAATGCAAATTCAGGCCTTGACATTAAATGAATTATTTTTTATCTTAATTTTTTTAAATTGCTTACATAAACTACCCTAACTGGAGGCTTTTGTAATTTCATAATTCAATATGCACAACAAGACACTATACAATCAGTAACAGAATTTAACATCAGTATTTGTTTTTTTTCCTAATAGCAAATTTTATCTTTCATTTTTTTAATTGTTATTCAAGTACAGTTTTCTGTCTTTTACTCCCTTCCCAGTCCACCCCCCCAGTGCTCCCCACCTCCCTCCCATTTCCACCTCTCCGAGTTTTTGTCCATGTGTCCTTTATACTTGTTCCTATAATCATAACATCAGTATTTGAATCCTCTTGTAATTTGGTTTAAATTATAGCTAGCTAGCATACACTAAAGTATGTAAATGCAGGCTTTTCCTTGTATCAACATAAGTGTTTGTTATCTTTGATTTTTTTATGATTTGGGGAGTTAGGGTTGAAAGAAAATTAAAATAGTTATTTCTATCTTTCTTGAAAGTCTAAATATCCACATAGAATTTAATGTAGTGTAATGGCTGTAGAGCCTGTGAAGTTTCAGGCTTATGTAGGCCAGACTCCTTTTCCTGATACAAGACCTTCTCTAATTCCTTTCCACTTCTGCTTCTCTTATGAACAACCATTTTTCATAACAAAGAGTGAGAACCATGACTATAAGAGGCATGACTATATTTTGCATTTAAGCATTAGAGTTTTTTGAAAAATAAGTTGTGAAACATTTATAAGTTCATCCAATAAGTTAAATCTTTCTCTAAAAATCTAGGAATTATCTATTTAAAAAATAAAATGATGCTTATGATTTTAAAAAATCCTACATAGTACTTAAGGGAAATAATGCCAATAATTTATTGTACCAAAATCACAAAATGAGCTGTATAAATTGTATCTTTCAAGGCCAAAATAAACATCTCCAGAGGACCTCAGAAAAAAAATTTAAATATCAAGAGGTTTTTTTATTATATAATTTAATAGAAAGGTGAATGCAGCATCAACTATATTGCCTTAAGTTGGTATTCGTAGAAGAAAGGACAACTGGCTCTCTCCGAGGGCAGCTGTTTAATTTTGGTCCATTCTTATGTCTGGCTCATAATATAGCACTGCTCAAGGTGGTTTGTACCAGCAGTATCAGCATCGCTGGGCATCTACTAAGAAATGCAGATTTTCAGGCTCTACTCCAGACTTAACTGGATTAGACATTCTGGAAACAAGCCACAGTAACTCAAATCTTAAAAAGCCCTTAAATGGGGTGATCTTGATGCACACAATAGTTTGAAAGCAATAGTCATACATAGGCAAACTTGGGACAATATGTCAAATTGTTTTCTAGACTTATCAAATGCTGACCCATTCTAATTTGGGAAGTTTGTGATAAATGATCATACTAGGTTGTATTCATCGAAAAAAAATTCACATTTTCCTTCCAGTTTCTGTTTGCTGAAACATTTTTATGATTTTAATTTAATCAGCATTTATATTCTAAGTTACTTTTTATCTCCCTGTGCTATAAACTTTTCTCCTACACATTCTAAATTTTCTTATGTTTGCAAACATACAGAACCAAAATACATTCAGTGAGTTAGTGTTGTAGAGCCTAGAAGAGTTAGCAAGATTTTTCCCTTATCTCTTATAAAGCTAAAATTAAAAATATTGGGTACTAGTTAAAATTATACTAGTTAAATTTACCAAAAGAGAATACACATATATTATGCTAATATATATGAAATAAATATATATTATGTAAAACAAATCAGTTGGAGAAAGAAAAGTGCCATATGATTTCACTCATATGTGGAATATAATGAAAAAATAAACTAATAAATATAATAGAAACAGACTTATAGACACAGAGAACAGACTGATAGCCGTCAGAGGGGAGGAGGTTTGTAGAGCTAGGTAAAAAAAAAAATGTGAAGGGGATAAGCACAAAAAAATCTCATGAGAACACACACCCAAATGCCACTACCACAACTCAAGCTAATAGATAGTAAACTATGCCAGATTCCACATACCAAAACTTATTTGCTATTTTGATTGTTTTCTGACTTGAAGAACTAAATTTTGAGTCCTTAGGCTTATCACTTCAAAAATTGATTAAAACAACAAATATGAAATCACAATCATAATTTGAAGGTTCTGAAGTAAATGAGCTCCATAATATCTTTGATTTGTGTACTTAAACCTTATCATTTTTAATATGGCAGGCTTCTAAAAATCATGGCATATTTTATAGCTGATTCTATTAAGAGAAACACATGCATGCATGTATACACACATGCATACACATATGCAGACACACTCGAAGGATTAAACAGAGTATTGAGTATTTGCAATATGTAAATGACTAAAATGGTGACCCAATTAGATTATCTGTAAATCAACTCCAATAAAAATGCTAACTTATCAACAGGAGATTTTATTTAAAAATTAATAACTTCCCCCAAACAAAAGTATCATTGAATACAAGAAAGATGATCCTACATTTTAAAATAAGACATAAAATTGTCCATAGATGATATCAGAAAGAAATTAAGCAATATTAAAATGACCATTATCTTTGTTAGTGACCACAATGAGTGAAACTCCAAAAGTGTCATGGAATGATTAGGATGTGTCCTGTCTATGTAGGAGGGAAGATATTAAGAATGATCCCAAGAAACATAAATTTGCTCTCATAACATATTTTATTATATTGAGGGAGAGGAAGAAAAACTTTCTGCTGAGTTTTCCTCCTTGAACAAATGCCATTCCTACTTGTTCATCTACTTTCCAATCTTTATTTCAAAATCTTCTGTCTTCTTATTTTGTTGGATGACTGCATGGCAGCCATGCATGACTATATGTTTATATCAAGTATTTAAACAGACCTTTCCCATCTACTCTTTACTTTAAGCTCAGCTCAGTTACCAGAATATTTCACTACACAGTTAGGAAAGATGTCACATAAACTTGTAATTACTCATGCTTACCTTTAAGTTACAAGTGCTATTAATCATTTCTTCAAAATAATAGTCAGATGTGTTGCCTG
>PVKM010043384.1:0-12532 GCA_004027735.1 Carollia perspicillata | reverse complement strand
GTGTTTCCTGTTCAAAGAAAACCAAAACACAGAGTGCTTTTTTTTGTTTTTTCAGCTCTGCCTGGTATAGCTCAGTGGATTGAGCGCAGGCTGCAAACCAAAGGGTCACTGGTTCGATTCCAAGTCAGGGCACATGCCTGGGTTGCAGGCCAGGTCCCCAGTGGAGGCCATGCGAGAGGCAACCACACACTGATGTTTCCCTCCCTCTCTTTCTCCCTTCCTTCCCCTCACTAGAAATAAATAAATAAAATATTTAAAAATAGAATGCTTTTTAAAAAATATTTTATTTATTTATTGTTAGAGGGGAAGGGAGGGAGAGAGAGGGGAGAGAAACATTGATCTGTTGCCTCTTTCATGCCCCCAACCAGGGACCTGGACTGCCAGCCAGGCAGGTGCCCTGATCGGAAATCAAACCAACACCCAACCCACTGAGCCACACTGGCCAGGGGAAAACACAGAACACTTCCTGTGTTCCTCACTACTCACAACTCATACCACTTGTCAAAGAAAGAACTACAAGACTGAAGATTAAGTATACTGCCCATGTATTCTGAGGTTAAAAAATTAAAATTAAAAATATTTTTTTAAAAAAGTCTTCCATAGTATACAAACCTGGCTCCAGAAGGAAAGCCAGCCCTAGGCCTTGAGAGGAAGCAGGTAGAAATGTTGACATGATAAATAATGATTCTAGTCTGACTGGCTGAGTACTCAGGTAAGATTAAAATTACCTTGTAAATCAGTCAACAACTATCTCTTAAGCGTTTACAGGAAAGTGCATTGGCCGTGGCACGGTGTGCTGGGAATCTGACACATGTCACAGAAGGCTCGTCTCTGTTATCAAAACTTTGACAGCGTGGAGAATCAACTCATAAAAACAGTACACACGTTTCCAGACCTCGCAGGAGGCATGTGGGCATCCAGGAGATACACAAACAGCCCTGGGATTCATTCTAAAAAACTCCAGAATTCCCTGGCTGACTGCAGTGTCCAGTGTGCTTAACAAATTGCAGAAGAGGCTTCCTCTAAACTTCCCTGTTCTGACTCTAGTCTGGAATGCTGAGGCCACATGGCACATAACTTCAACCCTTCTGAAGCTTCTGGGTGCCAGAGTCAGCACACAACAGAGCCAGTTATGGGCGCAGCAGTGAAGGTGGCGAAGATGGTCTCTGATAATCTCTCCCCTCTGCCGATCACCAGCCTCCTTCCAGGCCTGTCCCCCCTCCTCCTACTGGACGCTGCACTCCCTCTCCTCAGTGAATGAGCCAGATCGCTCCACGGAGAGCTAACAAGCTGTGCTAGTATGTTAGTTTTCATTACGACCATCCACAGGAAAAGTTGGTAGGGTTTTTGGTATCATTTCTGAAAATATAAAATAGTAAAAAACAGAGACACAGATTTGGGGTCAGAGACACCTGGGTTTAGATTCAGTTCCTGCGCTTGATGTTTGTGTGAGCTTAGGTGAGATGCCTACATTGTCTTGAGTCTTCCTTATCCTGTAAAATGAGAAATGATAATATAAATCTATCTCATTTAAGACAATTTACGCAGTTTTTTAAGACACATTTTAAGATAATTATAGATTGACATGTAAACCTGTAAATGTGTATGTGCTCTTCACCCATCTTTCCCCCAATGGCAGTGTCTTGAATAACCCTAGAACAATATCACAACCAGGAAATGGACATTAGACAGCCCACCAACTTCCTTCAGGGTTCGCCATGCTTGCCTGCATCTGCGTTTGTCTTTAACTGCACTCAGTTAACCCGAGGTGTAGATCTGTGTGAGCACCACCTCGGCCAACGCAGGGACGAGTTCCGCTGCAGGGACCCTTCAGGCTGCCATTCTGCAGCCACAGTTACTCACCTCCTGTTCCCATAGCCTCCCTGGCAACCACTACTCTCTTCTACATCTGCACAAGTTTGCTGTTTCAAGAATGTCATATAAACAATAGCCAGAGGGGATGCAGGGGACTGTGGGGAGAAGGGTGTTCAGGAACTACTATAAAGGACACCTGGACAAAACCAAGGGGGAGAGTGGAAGCAAGGGAGGGAGGTGGGATTTGGGGGGGGGTAGAAAATGCAGACGACTGTAACTGAACAACAATAAAGTAATTTTTGAAAAAAAAAGAATGATATATAAATGAAATATTACAGAATATAAGTTTTTGAGATTGATGTTTTCATTCAACGTAATTACATTCAGATCTATCCAACTCATTGCATGTATCAGTGTTTTCTTTTTATTGTAGAGTAGTTTTCCATGGTATGAAGATACTAGAGTTTGTCTACCCATTCAGTGACTGAGGGACATTTGGATTGTTTCCAGTGTTCAGACTATCCTGAATAAAGCTGCTGTAAACATTCACATACAGGTTTTTGCATGAACATTAGTTTTCATTTTCCTGGGATGGATGCCCGAAAGTGTAATTGCTGGGTCATATGTTAAGCCCATGTTAGTTTTTGAAGAAACTACCATACCCTTTTCCTAGGCCGCTGTACCCTACTTTGCACTCCAGCTAGCCGTGTGTGGGGGCTCCAGTTTTTCTGTACCTTCACCAGCACTTGGTGTTATGACCATTTTTTATATTAGCCATTCTAATGAGTGTGCAATAGTTCATTGTGATTTTAACTTGAATTTTCCTAGTGGTTAATGATGCCAAATGACTTTCCATGTGCTCACCTGCCATCTGTATATCCTCACCAGTTAGATGTCTTTTCGTGTCTTTTGCCCATTTTATAATTGGACTGTTTAGGTTTTCTACTGTTGATTTTTGAGATTCCTTTGTATGTTCTATGAATTGGTCCTTTGTCAAATATGTACTTTGAAAATACTTTGACCCAGTCTGTGACTTGTTTTTTCTTCACGTGTTCTGTTGTAGAGCAAAAGGTTTTCATTTTGATAAGGTTCTGTAACAGGGTGCAGCCAAGAGGGGGCCCCAAATAGGGATTTGTAATGGGGTCCAGAACTAGGGTGTTCAGGAAATATTAGAAAAAATATATATATGATGTCCTCACCCCCACCAGTCTGAGCTGGGGGAAGGGACACATGGAGCAGGGCCATCGAGAGCTGTTTTACATAGTAACAGCTTTGCAGCTAACCTCTGGCACGGTCATTTAACATATCTATAACCTTTAACTGGTTTCATGGATATGTTTAATAGCTGTGGCCATGCTTTGAGCCAGGGGGATGGAAGTGACTTCCACCCAAGATGTAACTGGGAGGGAACTCCCTCTGGTTACAGCACCTGCATGAGAGCCTGGAGATGATTGACTCCATGCCACGGGACCACACCTGCCCAGACTCACGATGGCAGCCCAGTAAAGCTGGAAGAATACGGGAATGATGGCAGGTGTAACTGATTGTAGGAGGAGTTGGCAATGGGGCTGCAGAGGAAGATGGGTGCTGGATTTAAACCCAGGCGCGGCAGCCATGCCAGGGGGTGGGGGGGGACAGACCCTGAGGCTTGGGTGAGAGTCAGGACCATGTGGCTTCAGGTGGCTGCTTTTTGCCACTTGGCTTAGGAAACAGGAGAGACTTTACCAGGAAGAAAAGGGGTGAAAGGACCTTGCTGGTGGGCCATGAGAAGGTGCCACGTGGCTTTGGATTAACTGGAGATGGTGGTGGCAACACAGATGTTGGTGCCGGGAGCCTGAATCATGGAGTTCTACTTCTTTTCCTGAGATGCGGTACCCCAGACTAGGGCAGAGGAGAAGGAAGGACTGTGTGTGTGTCTGTGGGTGTCCTAAAGGACTTTAGTATTTTAATGAAGACATTAAGTCATTACTCTAAGTTTATATAGCTTTTAAATAAATAATTTCTTTCCTTTTCACCAATCTCTGTCATTGAGAGACGTCTTTCCTCTGGCAGCAGGCAAAGTGAACCTAGTGGGGGGGAACCCTGAAATAAAAGGGGGTCCTTTCAGTATTAGTATATCTTACACCTCCCCCCCCCAGTCGCTTCTGTAACAGTTCAATTTGTAAATTTTTCTTCTGTGAATTTTGCTTTGAGTGTCAAGTCTAAGAACTTTTTGCCTAGCTGTAGGTCCTAAATAATTTCTCCTCTGTTGTAACAGCATTTTTATAAACAAAACAAAACTGTCCGGGTTTCAATCATCGTGTCTCTTCAACATCTTCTTTTTGTTAATATTGTTCTATTCTTCTCAGAGGCTCTCTGAGGTTAAAGTTCATCAAGAAAATTCTAAAGCAGTTCCATTTTGGTCTTGGGTCTTGGAAAAGCCAGGAAAAGAAAGCCTGTGTTCTAAAGCCATAAACTGTAAAGATAATGTACTATTATTTTACATAACTCTAACACATGTTTATTGAGTTGCTACTGTGAGTTAATCAATTTCTAGACTCAGGGATGAATAAGACCCAGTTCTTATTCACCTCAAGGAGCTCAAAACCAAGCCAAGAAGATGATGTCAGAACAGCATGAACACTCACCCACATGGCTTAACTATAAAAGGACAGGTTTTTCAAATTCAATATGCATTTACTGAGCAGCAACTATGTACCAGACATGATAGCTGGGGCTGCAAAGGAAACCATCCTTAGGCTTTGCCCTGAGAAGTTTATTGTCAGTGACAGAGAGAAAGGCACGAAATGCCCGCAGCATGAGAGCACAGTGGTGCGGTGGGAAAATCCCAGCTCCGACCTTACTCGCTGTGTGAACTCAGGCAAGTTACTTAATATCTGTGAGCCTAAGAGTTGTCTCTTAGAAATGGAGATGTTAATACATTATTTTTAGTTTTGTTTTGTGTATTAAGTGAAAACATGTAGAGAATCTTTCATAGAGAGTCAATATAAATACAAATCAGAGAACACATGTCTGGCTAAAGCAGGGGTGTCAAACTCATTTTCGCTGGGGCCACATCAGCCTTACGGCTGCCTTCAAAAGACTGAATGTAATTTTAGGACTGTATAAAGTAACTACTCCTTAGCAGTTAAGTGAGAGCTCAGTGCTGCGGCCGGGTAGAAACAAGGTGCCGGGCCAGATAAAACAAGGTGGAGGGCTGGATTCGGCCCATGGGCCTTGTATTTGCCACCTGTGGGCTAAAGGAATGTGTAAAGTTCACACGCCATAAAGCAGAGCAAGCCACTAGACAATACTGACTGGGGAGAGAGGGTTTCCAAAAAAGCTCCAAAGAGGAGTGAGATCAAAGTGGCCAGAGAGAGAAGTGCAAATGTGTGTTTCAAGCAGGAACAGCAGCATGGGCCCTACGACTAAAACTGTACCTCATTCAGTTTTGCTCCCAAAAAGTGAGAGGGAATGGAGGGAGCTGGGGAGATAAAGACCGAGAGATGCAGCCAGGCTCCAGTGGAAGCAGGATGTCTTTCCCGCCCCACAGGGGATGGACATTTTGGAAGGGGATGGTTGCTGGCACGTGGCAGTCAGGGACCATGGATGCTGGGTATCCAGCTGTGCAGGGCACAGTGACGTTCCTACCCACAATTCCTGCCTTGTTGAGAAACTGGGTGAGATGAGGAGGGTGGTGTGTGGAATAAATTTGGTAACAATGGTGATAATGATGTAATGATAATGACAATCACAGCAGTAAGCGCCCTTACTGCGTGCCAGGTACTCTGGAAAGCACCGGAGATGCAGTGACTCCCTAATCCTCACAAAACCCTGATGGGATGTGTATGATTCTTACTCTCATTTCACAGATAATGAAACCTGCAGGTGAAAAAACTTGCCCGGAATCACAAAGCTAGGAAGTGGCAAAGCAAAGGGCAGGGCCCAATCTGGCTGATTCCAGAACTTGCTTGCTGGAGCTGTACAGCTTCCTACAGATACTTAATCCTGGATACACAGCGTAAACAGTATTGCCGACGCCTCGTTGTCCCTCAGACCAATTAAATCAGCCTGATGGGCAGCATTTCTTTCAAAGCTTCCCAGTTGATCAAAATGGCGGCCAACTTGGAGAGCCACTGCCCTTCTCCAAGTCCAGTAGAGGCCAGAGTCAGAGTGTTTGATGCAGTGAAGAGAAGGATCACACTTGTGCTTTAGAAGGAGTGAATGCTGGTTCTGGCTGGAATGAGAACGAGTTTGAGGGGAACATTTACTAAAGGCAGGAAGACCTGCAAGAGGCCCTTGCAAAAGTGCCCCAGCCACCACGGATGAGAATATGTCTACCAAGACATGATCTGCTTGTGGAGGAAAGGTGGCTGATCTCTCAAAGGAGAAGGGCCAAGAGCCTGTTCCTCAATGGGCTTTTATTAGGTTCATTTTGCACAGGAATACAGGTAAAGCTCATTAATCATTGTTAGGCTGTAAGGATCAAACAATAGATAGCATACAAAGAACTCTGAGGGCCTATTTTGAGTCGGGGTCAGATAGCTAAAGGGCCAAAAAACTTTGGGGAACAAATTCACTTCCTGCTTGGACCCTTATCATTTAATTGAGAGCATTCTAAACAAAGCAGGTTTCACAGGATTTTACATATTCTTTCTTAGGCCTGATTGCCCTAGGGAACGTGCCCTTTCCAGCATAGGGCTGCACCCACCACTGGCACTGTTTCAGGCTTAAGTCAGGTAGGGGAAGTAAGGCAGCCAAGAGATTTGGAGACTTCTTGCAGACAGAATGAGGACTCAGGCTGTGTCAAACCCAAGGGGCGAGGGTCCATCACACCTTTTCTACAGCCCCCAAGTCTTTCCCTGGGGGCCCCCGTGATCATGCCTGTCTTAGATCATGCCTCCCTTGAGGACTCTTACCCATCATTGGCTAACTGATCAAGCACTGGGGGCCAGGCAGGGTGAAATAAAAGGAGCCGAAGTGGCACCCCTGCCAGCAAGATAAGCTTTGTCTCCTTAGTGGCTTATAGTCTGAAGGTCACTCACTCAGCCTTGGCCATGGGGGCCTACAGCTTCTGAAACCAAGCAGGGTGGTTCCCAACAAGATGCTATGGGTTTGGGTGAAGATCATGATGGAAACGAACAGCAGGTATTAGGAGGGAAAGTCAGCAGAATTCAGTGATCAATGGATGGGTATGAGGTAGAAAGAAAGAAGCACAGGATGGTTCCCAGGTTTTTTATCCTCATACACTATCCATGGATTTAGGCTAAATTGTCTTAGCGCTAATGGAGCCCCTAATAGCAACATGCATACAGACTAGAGAAACAACCGTGGTTATTTGGGGGTGGGGCACATTTGGTTGTAGGGGAGGGCCTCACGAAGGTGTAGAAGAAGTTGGAGGCTAGGGTGCCTATGCAGACTCCGGGAGGAAGTGCCTGAGGGTAGTTGAAAAAACAATCTGAGCTGACATTAAAAGTCTCACCTGAAAATAAAGGGTCAAATGAATAGTCATTAGCAAGTAGTCACCTGTCTTGGTAACATAAATTAAGACATTCAGAATACTCTCTGTTTGCCTGAGCAGGCGTCTGGAAACTTTACGACTTTTCCAACCCAGGCAGCCTGATCACTCAGGCTTCATTCTGGGCTTGTTAAAAAATTTCTTTTTAAGTCAAGCACATTTTCTCTTTATCCTATTACAAATTCCTTTAGAAGTATGAAGGGCGAATATAACTATGTGTACTGTAATCCATTAAAAATGTTCCCTTATGGACCCTATGTTTCTAGACTTTATTTAATAAACCACAACCTGCAGAATCCCTTATAAAGCATGCTTCAGTTTGCAAAACCCTTTTCCATACATCAAGTCATCCGATTCTAACAAAAGCTCTTTCAAATGAAGGAAACTCGCACTCATATTGCTGAGACGGCTCAGCAGAACTGACCCAGTAGTAAGGGGGACTCGAGTTCACTACTAAGTCAGCACTCGTCACCCAGTGGTGACTGGGCTTCCGCACACCCCCTCCCACCACCACCGCCACCACATCAGATTCACAGACTGTGGACTCTGATTATTTCAATACATTTCCGAAAGGCTGGTGGAAACTCTACCGAGGGAAAATGGAAATTCCTAAGAACTTAGCTAGTCGTTCAGTGTTGGATTGGGCTAACCTACTGGCTCAAGGTTCAAAGAAGACTACACGGCATTAAACTCCTCCATTCCTTCCTGATTTAATTTGTGCATTTCGATCAATATTTTGTCTCATGTATATTGGACAAACGATGCTTAAGGCAGTTCTGTTAACTGCCAGCGGTATTCATTTTAACTCATTTGTTCTCTCTCTTTGCTAAAGGTCACAGTTAACCAAAGAATGTGGTATACGTGAGCCATCTGAAATTATTAAATACCTTGGAGATACGCTGCTATGATCTCTGAACTGAAAAGCCCCCATTTGTTCTCCAAAAAACAAAGAAAGATGAGCCAATTGACACTGTGTACAGCTTCAGTTGTTTTTGTGGGGAGCAATTTATTATTATTATTATCTCTTAGGTAGCTGTCATCTACCCAGGGATTTGATGAATAGGGTATGTGACAGCGTGGGCATCAATGAATTAGCCAGTGACCCAGACCTATTGGAAGGTCACATCTCCCTCCTCAGGCCTAGTTGAAAATTTGACGTGTTAATGGTATAGGATACTCCAAACAGTAACCTTTAACACAAATTATATTTTGATCAGAAATTTAATACTAAATTTATTCAACAATGAAGGAAATATAGTTACAACTCAAAATCTAGTTCAGATTTTAAGTTCCTTACAAACTTTATTATATTATAAATATGGCAAAGTTTAGAAATAATGTCAAGAGGCCTTTGGTTAATGAGTGGTCCCAATTACAAACTAGACCTTTTAGATATTTTAACCTGCATTTATAAATGTAACATTTTTAATTACGTTATACACAGTACTTTCATTCATATTCTATGGGCCACGCCCAGTACAAGGAAACCTGGGAAACGCAGTCTGTATTGGGTAGACTCTAGTTTTAAAAGGAAAAGCTGGTCACTAAGGGGACATTAGCAGACTCTGCCACATCTGTGTTGCCTCTGAGGCGTGAGGCCAAAGCGGATCCTCCCAACCTTATTTCTCCCAGCAGCCCCCTGGGGAGCCAGGACCCCCTTCGTAGTTACGGTGGGAGCCTCAGGCACACACGTACTCGGGATAGGCCCTGGCCTCGGTACGAATTCCCTAGGCGACCACATCTTTTGGATGAAATGGTAATGTAGTGATTGGAACTCCCATGAAAGTTCTGCTAAGGGATACAATTCCATCAAATGTATCGACTCTACGTAATGCACTATGTTCATCGTGATTTTCTTCCGAGAAATCTCTACATACAGTTTTGAATGTTGAGGATTGTAAAATGTGTCCCTCTGTGAGCCTCTGCATTCAGGACCTTGGTTAGGGGGAGCTCACGAAAGGAAAATTAGAAAGTCACCGTGAGGTCAAAATTCTTCACTTAAAAAACAAAACAACACTGCGTCAGAACATTTTTGACAAAGGCTGTTTCTGCCCCCTTGGCTCAGGCCTTGGAAAGAAAGTTCACACAGACCATGGTTGAGTGAGGTTTTGTGGCTTATACATTTAACAGCAGAGCAGATCCGAAGCAAAATAATCAGCTTATTTTCATAAAGGTCTTCGATATTCTGTTTAAAACTCACATTTACAAACTATTTACTATTTACTTTGAGGGATTTTTTCCCCATAAATTTGGCTTGGTATTTGAAAAAGTTATTTCTTTTTGATAGCTTAATAAATCTGTAGTCTTTTCTGTATGAACAACCTGAGCTCAAATGCAGGAAGGAACAGCAAGGATGATTGAGAAAGGCCAGAGGAAAAGCTTAAGGGTAAAGGTTAATAAAGCAACCTACTTTCCTCTTCTTTATCACAAGTAAGTCTTTATTTTTAAAATAAAAATTATTTTCCATTATGCCTCTAAATTCCTGAATCTATCTACCATGTGAGGAATAATGTTATTTCAAATATACCTACTTTTGTCAACACCAGAGTAAGTATTTTATATTAGATAATTTTCAGAGGTTTTGGTACTTTTACAAATTTAAAAATTGTAATAAAATTGTCAACTTTTCTCTGAAAAAAAAAAACACGAATCACTTATTTCTGCATTAAGCTACAGATAGGGAGCTGTTGCTTTTTACCGTCTTACTTGGTTTCCTTTCCGAATGGTTGAGGATGAGCATTCAGACTATTCCTGCATTTGGAGCTCTCTCCCCTCCGTGTGGTCAGCACAGAGGAGGGCAGCTGGTCAGTGCCAGGAAAGAGGTGAATTTAGCTTTAATTCTGGGTGGGTGTCAGCGGGTCTGGGGAAGACTGACAGCATTTTCTGCATGAACCTATTTCAGTTTTCTAAGAAGAGGCTCCAAAAACTTTCATTAGATTCTTAAAGGTATCTGTGACCCAAAATAATGTTTGAAACTGCGGTCTCTGTTCCACCTGTGGGAGACGTGGTGGCGGCTGGGAGAAGGGCCGGGACAGGAGTGTCCCCTGTGAGCAGAAAGGGCTAGTGGTCAAAGCAGTCAGAGCTGCCCCACCTCAGGGGCGCCTGCCGTTCTGGTCCAGCCCGGGCCCCTCTGTGACATTTCTCTGCTTAGCGCTCCAAGGTCTGCCTTTGTCAAGTGTATGTTTGGGGCAGGAAGATGCCACCCAGCCCTGATTCCATCAGATGCATATACTGAGTTTTCAGCTTCCTGAGGACGGGAGCTGTCTCTCCCTACAGTGCGCCTTCCAAGTAGTAAGTGTCGCATCGAGGTTTATTGAGTTGAATTTTAAGCATAAGAATTAGATATGTTTTATACTGTGTGTTTATAGGGTCATTTGAGACTAAACATAAAATCCTGTTTCTCTGATTTAAACAAGTGAAATTTCCCTCGGGCTTCAAGTGTAGTACGAAGTAATAAATTCAATTAAATCTAGCAGCGAAATTCCCCCTAGACAGAAAAGCACATTCATCCCCACTAGGGAAATCTTTGCACCTAACACGAGAATTAACCCTCTACATGCTGGAGCGCCCTCCTTCCAATTCTTCCATTAATCTGAAGGCGTGGCCGTGTCCAGAAAAAAGAATAACAACCAACAGAAAGTGGGCAGCCTTTGATCTGCTGAGATTTAAATCGAAGGATATTTCTATTACTTTATTGTTGGTGGTAGTTGATCTTTAACATGATACAGCCACCTAATGTTACATATTTAATTGGCTTTTGCTCTGGCAGTTTCTTTTCTTCGAACAGTTCATAAATAAACTCTGAATTAAATATCCTAATCCAGAGTAATTGATAAGGAGGATGGAAATGACAAACAGAAGGAAATGAAAAGGGAAGGAAGTATGTATAATCCAAGAGCTTTATCTTATCTCCTGGGCTTTTCCTTATTCTGTTTGATGTTACCGCAAATATTTGCCGAGCCCCTACAGCAGGCCGTGCGCCAGGCAAAAGCAGTACAAGGGTGAGTAAGACAAGGATCAGGCCCTCAACCTCGGGGGCCACCAGGGACTAGAGCCATGGAACTCACAGAAGCAGAGGAGAGAGGGTTTGCTGAGACCTGAGGGGAAGGGAAGGGGGAGATGCTGGTCAGAGGGTGCAGACTTCCAGGTATAAGACCGGTGAGTTCTGGGGATCTGACGGGAACACAGTTAATAATAGTAATTCCATACTATTGTTAGGCGCTGTGAGAGTGGAGCTTCGATCGCCTCACCCTAACAACAGCAGCGTGGTGATTTCGTGATGGGCGGGCGTGCTAACTAACCTTACTATGGTAAACATTTGCAATATATACACATATGTAGTCATCATGTGGTACACCCGAAACATACATGTGTGTCACTCGTGTCTTAATAAACCTGAGGAAAAAATGGGATCTATCCAGCTCACCTTCATCCTCCGTATGTCGACTCTGTTCCAAGTAACTCATATTCCCCACCAGCTCACCCCACCCCAGTTGCCAGGCACACACAGACTCTGGAATCTGTGTGCTCGTAACTTTACCTCCTGAAGATTTCAGGTAATCAGACTTAGTTCCGTGACTAGCAGCTAGTGAGAACCCCCTCCCTCCCCACCCCACCCCACCCGATCATCCCATTTGTATCATCCCCTCCTCGGAACCACCTAGGAAGCCCTCTTCAGTTTGCACGACGGCCAAGGAAGGGTTCTGGCCTTCGGCAGCAGCCAAGAGACATTTTAATGTTCAATGGGGTAAGGTCGTAGGGAGAAGCAATGAAGACTTTGTTTAAAACTGCATTTGCAGTTTTTAATTCTTATTTAAAATTAAAGCAAATGTTCACATTGCAATAAAATCTGAATGTCCAACAATCGGGGCATAGTTCAATAAATATTGGTACCTGTATAATTAAAATATTATGTAGTTAAAAAACTTTAGAAAACATTTAATGTGGAAAATACAGTCCATGATAAATTAAGGGAAAGAAGCAAATCACAAAACAGGATATGCAGAATAGTTGCATTACTGTCTAAAGTGCATATGTGAATAGAAAAGGATTGAAATATAATGTCAAAATATTACTTAATGAGATTATGGATGATTGTTATTTCCTTTATACTTTGATATAGTTTCCAAATTTTCAAGCATAAATATGTGTTGCTTTTAAAGTAATCTTAAAGATCAAAGTTGCTTTACAAACAGGAAAAAACTTGTCCTGAAGCCTACT
>PVKM010043383.1:0-12530 GCA_004027735.1 Carollia perspicillata | reverse complement strand
GCTGTGTGAGTTGCAGCAAAACACTTCCCCTCCCTGGGCCTCTATTCCCCATCACCCAGCGCTTTCAAGCTCCCGTAGCCCATAGTATCTACCTGAGAGAAGCAGTGGAGGTCCTGGAACAGCTGAATCTTCCCCACTGGGTACCCCACCCTCTGCCTTCCTGCACATGAATTCCCTCTTGGCTGCTGGGGCAGCTCTCAGGCTCATTTGAACATGCAAATCAGGATTAATTATTCAAGACTGGGCCTACTTTGCATACCAATTCTATTTTCTTCTGTGTGGAAGGTTCTCACCCCTTTTAACAGTTTAGAATAATGTATACCAGACCTCAAACATGAAAACAATAATTTTTTAAAATCTAGAGGAAGAAGGGATAGGCTGGTTCCTTTTGCTGGTTATTCTCGCTAGCTGGGCTGGGCAGGGCCGGCCGGGGCTGGACAGGGCACCAGGAGAGCAGAGGCTCCTGCAGGCTGGAGTGGTCTCTGCCATTGATAGTGGGCAAGAGACTCTTGAATTCCAGGATCACAGACACCCTAGAGAATCTCATGAAAGCTGTGGAGGCTTCCTCCCAAAAAACTTGCTAAACCATATAGTGTGGCATAGAGTTATAGAGCATTTCCTAAGGACCTGAAGTTCATCCCAGGACCTCTGACTAAGAAGCCAGGAATGGTGTCCCAGCCCATGTGCCTCAGTTGGCTGAGTGTTGTCCTACAAACTGAGAGGTCCCTGGTTTGATTCCTGGTGGGAGCACATGTGTGGGTTGTAGGTTTGGTCCCCCAGGGTGAGTACAGAGAGCCACCAATCGATGTTCCTCCCCCACATCAGTGTTTCAAAAGGCCAGAATAGCTCAAATCAGAAACAATGTGGGAATGAAGGCCCTTCGGATTCTTGGGCACGCAGGTGTGTCAGTAAGAGTTAAGGAACATGCCTGAGTCAGTGGCCCCCAGCCTGATCAAGCACATTTATCAGTGATGCCTAAAGACCCTTATGTCCTTCACTGAGATCAAGGTGGACAACGGCCATCATTTCAAGGCACCAGAGCCTTGATTGGTTTACCTGAGAGAATGCGCTTCAATGAAGATATCTCCAACCACACTTCTGCAGAAGATGTAAAAATGTTACTTACAAATTACACCATTTTATATGAACATAATACTAAAAATCACCACACAGAAACAAAGCTGAGAAAAAATAAGTAAAATTTTCATGGACATTATTGTTGAGTGTGATAATAGGCAATTTTTCTTATTGCTGATTTTCTTCTCTTTTTTTAAAGATTTTATTCATTTATTTTTAGAGAGAGGGGAAGAGAAGGAGAGAGAAAGGGAGAGAAACATCAATGTGTGGTCACCTCCCATGCACCCCACCATCAGGGACCATGCCTACCATCCAGGCAGACACCCCAACTGGGAATCAAACCGCGACGCCCTGGTTCCCAGGTCTGCACTCAATCCACTGAGCTACACCAGCCAAGGCTGATTTTCTATATTTTTTCCACCTTTGCCTTATGATGAAAAATACATGAAGTTTACATTAAACTTTTGAAGGTGGGGGGGTGGCCTGGTTAGCCTCTGAGCACAGAGACAGATGGATGCTATCATGGTATTAACAAAATAATAAATGAAGTTTGGGTTAACACGTAGGGATGGCTATGATGACTCAAACATAAGCAGAAAGGAGAAAACTGGCCAGAGGAGAGAGAGAAGAAGGAACTCTGCACTCAGAGAGAGGCAGAGAACAGGGCCCATGCTGCCACACCTCCCTCGAGAAAAAAGAGGGGCAAGTCACGTCCTGGCTCCTGACTCCCCCAGGAAACTTGGCTGAGTTCTGTAACACAGCTTTAATCTCCCCAATAAATTCTCTTTTTGTCTAAACTGGTTTGAGTAGGCTTGGTCTCATGTAACCAAATAATACCAAGGACAGTGTGAAGCCAAACAGAGCAAGTGTGCGATTGAGTGTCTGTGACATCTGAATGAGTGTGGGTGACATCTGAGAAATTATGTGTAACATCTGCCTGGGTGTGTTTGTGTAGCAGGCTGAGTGTGTGTAACATCCAAGCGTTTGTGACATCTTGAGAGAGGGTGTGTGTGAGATCAAAGTCAGTGTATGTAGCACTGGAATAAGTATGCATAGTTAGCTGGAGTCAATAAATGTTTAAATCTGTGACCTGTCAGTTGTAATTTCCATCAGTTTCCTCACCACAATCTGGTCTCACACTCAGCCGAAGGGTTGCATCTTTGCAAATCTCACCTGCAGTCTGGGCAGACCCTCTCTGGACACTTTTATGCCCAGCTCCCTGTGCACTCCGTCCCTGTTCCTCAGTCAATGGCAGCTGATTCTCTCCAACCCCTCTAGGGAACTCAAGCTCAGGGCCAAGGGGCAGCTCCCACTTCATCTTAGCATCACGCCAGGACCTCATCTGATGCTCAGAGCCACCTTGGGTGTCATCAGGGCAGAGAGAGTTATTCCTATGTCACAGATAAGTGAAACTGACATACCCGGTGATGAAGAGACTCATCCAAGTCACGCAGGTTAGGAGCAGCCAGGATTTGAACACAATTCTCTCAACTCCTGAGCTTGTGCCCTTCTCAGAAGGCCGCACTCCTCACAGCCAGACTCTGGAGATGTCATGGTCTGTTTTTCTCGACTCCAGTCAGGCCTCAGTTCACTTCTAATTTCCTATCAAGAGCTCCCAGATGGTCGTCCATGGAAACACTAAGCCTCTGAGCAGGAGTAGCTATAGACCCTGCCTGCTGGTGGCTTTCAGCCCACTGGCACGGGGGTTGACAAGGGACACTGAACCTGCAAATTTTACAGACCTACACCTGAGTGGTGCTGGGAAGGTAGAGTCATTCTGCTGGTTTCCTGGGATTGATTTTCTTTGGAGAACTGATGACATAGAGATTGCTGCATGAAGACCCTGCTGCGAGTGTTTCATCCAGGCTGATGCAGAGTCCAGGAAACCCAGGAGATACATCCTGGTTGCTCACTGTAGCAGGAATATATGTTTCTAAAGCTCTATCTGAGAAATGAGGAGACTCCAGTGGTATCCAATGGGTGCTAGGAAGGTATCTTACTTGGCTGAAACCTAGAAGAAGAATGCATTATTTCACCAGGTGCTGAGGACACTGGGGTATGTGACATTGGGGGTTGACCTTGTTTTATGCTATTTCCTTCTCTGTGGGTCGAATGAGACATGTCCAGCCCGCAGGGCCATCTTCAGTGACCAGTAATATTGTGTGGGTAACTCCTACTCCATTCACCAAACTGTGTCTGCCTTTCCAGAGGTGAATTCCTACAACTGGGCTCAAAACTCCAATGGGATTTGCTCTATAAAGGGAACCCTTTGGGTCCGCCCTCACCCCCGCCCAGGAATCATACAGAACAATATCCTTTCTTGGCACCTCACTGAATAAATCCGTCAGAGCCTTCCTTGAGAGCAGGATATTGTGGGAAGGAGCATGTAAGGAAACTGGATAAGGTTGGGGAGAGGTGGAGAATGTAGAAACATAAAGACACCAAGCTAAAAGCTGAGATGACAAACTGTACCAACATCTCAATTTGCAGGCCTGTCCACTCACATTCAAAGTGGTGGTCCTTGTGGCTGAGCACTGATGAAATTATTTCTGCGTGTTGGGCACAGTTGTAAGCACTTCATATCCATTAACTCTGTTAATCTCTTTTCTCTCCAGCTCTTGGGCTCACTACTTTGCACTGATAAACTAATTCATGGGCTAAAAGATTACCAAAATGACTCAGATGGAGGGGTGTGATAGTGAGACAGTAAGAAGAAAGAAAGTGGCCCACGGGGTATCTCTTTTTGTCACTGATATTGGTTTTGAAAACATCTTCCTGCTCATATTTTCCATAAACTATTTTCAGGGGGTCTATTTTATCCTGGCTGTCTTTTTCCCACTTGGCTAGGAAACTATTGAATGAAAAATGGTAGATTTCTATTAGAAATAGAAGGCAAAATCACAAGCACCACTATTAATGAGGTGATTTAAAAATATATATATTCAATCAAGAGTAATTGGGGCTGAGCATAGTAAGCCATGGAAAATTATAAGCTCTGCCCACTCTAGGGCATGACTGACTATTAAAATCTTTTTCACACCATTGCCTACAGAAAGCAGCTGGGCACCATGCCACCAGGGATGTGGCAGCAGAATGGCCTCATTCCCTAAACAGTCTTGCAAAAAGAGGACAGTCCGTTGGATTGCTGAATCCAACTTAACCATTTTATGCCATGCTAGGTGGATTTTTGACAAAGATAAAAAATTTATGCCTCAACAGTGAGCCATGGGATAGCCTATTTCTTTGAAAAACATTTATTGAATATATTTTTGAATACCCACTATGCACTTCTGCAACGGGAATCCCATTTCCTTTCATTCTCAGACAAAGATAGAGCCCATTTTATCCGCTCTTTTTCTAAAGGCAGAAACCAGAGTTGAGAGAAACCAAAGCGACCTGCCTAAGGCTCTGTAGAGCATCTGTGGCAGAGCTGCAGGTGGATATTTTGATTCCACTCCCAGGGCTCTTCTCAGGACGCTACAGTCACTGAGGTTGCTTGTTCTGCATCCCCCAGCCATGATCTGATAAAGACCAACAAACCTCAGGTACCCAGAACTTTCAGCACCTGGGGTTTTCCTTTTATATTCTTCCCACTTTATTCAGAGTTAAAGAGAAAGCCCTTCTATTTCAGCCTTGGTAGTTGAAAAGTTTGGAACAATGTCTAGATCTGTTTTCTGTTCTGGCCCATGCAGAGAACACAGTGAATTAGTCTTTCTAGGAAAGAACTACCTGCAGAAACGATCTCTTTGAACTCATTCTCACCGCCCAGGAGTAGGAGGGGTAAGAGTCCCAGAACCCCTGAATGTCCAGGTTCTCTTATTTGGCTCTCTCTTCTTGCCACTCCTAACTTTAACCCACTGCCCACATCAGAGATTAGGACCCCAAAAGGGGCAGGGACTTAGCTGATGTAGATATGGGCTGCTCCCAGCATATGTGTTTCCTTTCATACTAATAAACCCTTTATATGAGGTCATTTATTGTGTCATACCTCATGTTTCATTAAAAAAAAAGAAGGAAAATAAAAATCCTATTTTGGGGAAGTTTTGATTAGCTAGGATCTATTTTATCAAGGTAAAAAGACACATTGTATGATGAAAAGGACTCTGAATCCAGCATTAGTTAACAAGAGTTCTAGTCTCAAATTCACTCTCTTATAGGTGTAACCACGGGACATTTATTTAAGATCAGTGGATATCAATTTCTTCAACTTCAGGTGGAACTACTGTTACTTACCTACTTTACAAGATGGTTGTGAAGCTCAAGCTGTATAACGAGTATGAAAGTATTCGGAACATTTAAAATTGCCGTCAAAATTATACGTGTCTTGTGCTTGTGACCTGACCCAACAGCATCCCAGTCTGTGACACGTGTAATTGAAGCATCACCAGGACCGTAAATGGAGTAGCATGAAAAAAGCAAAGTCTTCGGGATCAGATTGGTGCTGGTTCAAATGTTGAATCTATCACTTTCCAGCTGAGTGCCTTTGAACAAATTAATTATATTCGCTGAGTCTCAGTTTTGTTTTTTTTTGTTTTTTTCTATCTGTAAAGTGAAAATGGCAGTACTTTTGTTATTGAGTTGTGGAGGGGACTGTAGTAGTGTGCTGGTAAACATTTAACTGCCATTTTCTGGCCTGCAAAAAAAGCCCTGCTATATAGTGTTTGCTGGTTCCTGTGGCGTAAATACTCTCACTGGAGGTGACATCAAGTGACCAACATGGCCTCCCTGGATACTGAGTTGGGAAGTTGAGCACACTTGGATTTTTCAAACCAGCCTGAGCCAGTGCTGCCAGCCTGCTTCTCAGATTAGATCAGCTAATGAATGGAAACCCTCAGAAAAAGTCTCCCATTTAGCAGGAAATCAATATAGGCACATAGTGGGGTTGTTTGTTTGATTGTTTTTGCTTGGGCCCATCCTCCAAGGTTCATAATCCAATATAGATACTGAGGCAACCTGGAGGAGGAAGGGGAGACTCAACAAGAAGAGTCATTCCTGGGGTAAAGAAAAAGGAATGGCATCTTCACACTACAGTGGAGACCAGATAACTAGAGGAAGATCATCAGATAAAGAAGAATTCCTTTCACCAAGCCCTGGAAACAGTGAAGGACTAGAATTCCTACCCAGTCTTGGTATCATCCAGATCCTCTTTGGTCCACCATCTCCTAGGTAACTAGGGCAATGTAGAATTAGTTGCCTGGCAACAATGCCCACCTTGCTATTCCTGTATACACCCATATGCCTGACCTCTGATGTCATTCATTCCCCACAGGCAGTTGTCTGTTCCAGCAACACATCATTCTACTACTACCTCCAGCCCCTGGGTAAGCCAGGCCCCCGGCCCGCTTAACCAGAGTACACCTGCCCAGAAATCTACCAGTCATCCTGCCCCCATGCAAGAGACGCACCAAAGACGAAGAGCCCAGGTCAGGAGTCAGAGCCTTACAGTCTCGTCTCAGCTCCATGTGGGACCAGCTGCTGTGGGACCTTGGGCAGGCTACTTGACTTCTCTTAGTTTTTCTTTCTTTATCCCCCCAAACAGAGAGTTCCCACTCAGCTGTGCAATGGATGTTTTCTTTCATCTGCAAAGTGGGGGATTATAATGCCTTATGGACCAACACACAGAGCTGTCTTGGGTCCATGGGTGTGGAGACTCCTCTGACGTACATCAAGTGCAAGGGGAGACAAGGTGATTGTCACAATCACCAGTAGTACTGGCTTCAAATAGGCTTCCAGCCTCTCCAGAGTTCCCCACAGCTAGGCTGAGGCCTTGGCACCAGGAAACCAAGGGATGAGTAAAGCCAAATCTCTTGCAGTTCAAAGCAGGTGACAAGTTCTAATGGATTTTGAAGAGGGTTTGTGTTCCTGCCCTTAACCATCATAGAGCCATTTCCACAGGCAGCCCAGATTCCTGCCCAACAGTTCTCTCTCTCTGAGAAGAAAATTGGCAGCCCTGGGAAATGAGCAGCTCTCAGGTTGGACTTGATTAGGGACCAATTTGGGGCTGTGAGCCGAGCCTCCAGTATCATATCAGCCTATTACTGGCCCAGCCTAGGCTGCAGCTGGCTGCTCTTCCAAGCTGGACACTTTTATGTCCAACAGAGCTCTCCCTGCACCTGAGGCAAGAGGCCAGGGTGACTGTGGCCCATTAAAAAGATGGAGAGAAAAATAACTCACTCAGTAAGGTAATGGTGTGGGTGGGGATTGAGCTGGAGCTTTAATTAAAAAAAAAGTTCTCAATAAACAGTCTTAGGCCTTGCATGTAATAAGTATGGGAATTTATAAACTCTCCCCAGCTATAGGGCTCTGATGACTATTAAACTTCACATCTGGCAGAGGAATTTCAGCCTTATGGGCTAACTGTGCTACTCTACCTCTGCCAAGGCAAACAGGTTGGCAACCCAGGAGGGAGGCTGGGGAAACCGTGCAGAGACTGCCTCCCCCCGTCCTTCAAGAGCTCCTGGGGTCAGACTATCCCCCAAACAGCACTGGCCCTTAGTAAGACCAGTGTAGGCAAACGGCTCTCTTTCCTCCTCCTTTCCTGGCCTCTGCAGGAAACTGGCACTCACTCCTGCCTCCCTCCAGTCAAAGCATTGCTTGTAGGAATGCAAGCGAGAAGGGTCAAATCCCAGAATAATGTGTTACCTCTTCCCTGGGGGGCTGGTGTTGCCTGTATATTTAACAGCCCTCACTCGTCAGCATGGCATTCCAAGCCCCCCACCACCTGGCCCTTCTTCCCTCATTTCTTGACACTCTCTGCTTCCCACTCAGCCCTCCATGCACTCTTCACACAGTCTCTTACCTCTGGGCTTCTGCTGCTCCCTCCTCCTCGATGCCCACTCCCTCCTAGTCTCGCCCAATGCAAAATGGTTGTGAAGTGCATGGACCCCGGAGCCAGCCTAGAGATCCAATTCCAGCTCATTAGTTATTCTGTTTTGGGCAAATATTTAACCTGTTAATACCTCAGACTTCTCCACTATAAATTGGAAATTAAGAGACCTAGATCATAGAATTAATGTGGGGATGAAATGAGTATATGTGAGTACATTTACATGTGTGTATGTATGCATTGTATTTGGCACACATTATATGGCTATTTGTTGTTGACCTACAGGCCAAACCCATCTTCTTCTTTTTTTTTGCCAAGTCTTACTAATTTTTATAAATATAGCTTTGCTACTGGAGCACAGCCACACCCATTGTTTATGTTTATCTATGACTATTTTCCTGTTACAATGGCAAAGTTGATCAGTTGTGACAGAGACTGTACAGCAGCCCGAACCTAGACAATGTGCTATCTGCCTCTTTACAGAACAATTGTGTTGACCCATACTTGAAGATTGAGGTAAAGACGATGCCAGCTCTGAACCCCCTCAATCCCGAGCTGCACTGGGCAGCATCCTTTCTGTCCGTCCCTATGTCCATGTCTCGTCCTTTCCCTTTGGCACACTCTCCTCAGCCCTGCAGCGATCGGCCGGCATGTCTGCTCCCTCCATTGGATTGTGAGCCTCCAGTTGTTTTTCTCCCGCAGGTCATGGTGAATAAATTATAAATAACAGATGAACTAGGAAGGGATCACTGCTGATCTCTGAGCCACAGAGACTCGAGCACAACCTAGGAAGCTGAACCGTACTCCCAGTGTGGGACGGGGCAGACTCGGGTCCCCGAGAGGGAGCTCCTGTGACATTGCAGGGAATGCCTCCGTCTTTCCTGATTCTGCTCTGTGCTTCCCAAGACAGAGCTGTTTCAGATTCAAATAACTTCAAAACCACGAGTTCATGGGGGAGAGCACCCTTGATATCCACATACAAATTTTTATTATTATTAGTTTGGTGTTTCAAAATCTCATTTCTCTATCCCCTTTCCCTAACCTTACGGTAATACTCAGAGGCAACTCACCAAGTTACTCACATGAGCTTGGAGAGAATGTGGGTGGGTGGGGAGTAACAAGGCAGAACAGGGCTGAGGATCCAAGAAACACAACAGGGAATAACATTCCCAAGTCATAGGGAGGCTGAGAAAATGGAACGATGGCTGAGTCTGAGGTTTTCTAGAACTTCCTTCTGCTTAGCCTTTACTCAAGAAAAGGACTTCTAAGCTGGAAAATAAAAGTAGGAGAAGAAAGGATGCTACGACCTTGATAAGCACCATAAGGTCTTGTTCATATAAGCAGGAGCTACTAACTCACAGCCTTGAAATAAATTATTGTCTTGACAGCAGGGATGGACAGTCTTCTCTGTGCCACCAAAGGAAGGAGGGGATTTAGTGATGGGCAGGGGAACAAGCACAGATGAGAAAGGAACCCCCATCCCTGCCCTCAGGGAGTCCACCATCTAATGGAAGTTAAAACCAGTAGGACTGTAATCGCTCCTGTAAACCTGAGTGCAAACCCAACCAACAATGTGCAAATGCACCCCAGAGACTAAATCAGTTTCTATTACTGTGAAACCTCAGTTTAACCAAAGATTCCCAGCCAGTGACGCACTGACTATAGCAACATTTGAAACAATAAAACCTCCTGTAACAAGGAAAGAATCCAAAGAAGCCCTTGGGGTCTTTGTAAAAAGGTACGGCCTATATAAACACTTGCTGTGTAATTGAGTGCCCAAGAACACGGGGCAAAGGATGAGGTGGCATGTAGCCCTGACATAGTTACCAAGAGGACCACAGGCAGCAGAACCCCAGAACCGGAAGACACCATCGGTTTAGCATTTTTCTCAAGCGTATTCTTGGAGCTGTTTCTAGATATTTTGCCTAGGAATTGTTAAGTAGGTATCTTTACAGTGGAGCCTTTACTATGTTCTTACATAGTATGACTCTTGGAAAGGGATAGAATGGAGAGCATTTCTTACATGTAGTTGATCAGAAAACACCTTTCCTGTAGACGCAAGCATCAGCCAGCTCTCAGGTTCTGCAGAGCACAGTTAGGAAAATGATCAAGGTGTTGGTATTATTGTGAGTAATTTGAGGAAAGAGTGACTCATCTTTTTGGTATTGCCAGTGCCCAAGACAGAACCTGGCACAAAGTGCTTAGAAGATGTTAGTGCAATGACACCAACCCAAAGTCAGGAAGTGGACGTCCTGAGCTTTAATGACAGATAGGCAATAGTCTCCACTCCATGTAGTCTCTCCATAGCACAGAGAAGTCCAGGGAGGACGCTTCTCCAGTCTCCAGACTCCAACTAAACTCACTTTCATCTGAAATTAGCAGGTAGTCCCGCCTGCTAACATGTCAGAGAATGCTTTAGCAGAAACACCCGGGCCCAATAGAAATAAGTTTCTAATAATATCATGAACAAAATCCTGTAACGCTCTTGCCGTACCCTTACATATACTATCAAATTTCCTGGAAATTATCATTTTAACAGCTACATTAATTTCCTCTTGAAACACCTCAACATATCAACTCAAACTTAAGCATCAGAATTCTGCAGTTGCATTTAAATATGTTAATAACCACAGGTAAACAAACCCAAGGCTGAGATTGTCTACAAAGAATGGAGGGCAGCTTGTTGGGGGCTCACAAACACAAAGTAGAGTAATTATAGGCTAACACAACCTTGGGAACATGAAGAAAGTTTACAAAGATCAATTACTCATAAAAAAAGAAGAAAAAGTAATCAAATGTGAGAGTTATCTAGTAAATGGTTAGAAAACTTGATGGAAATCCCTTCGATAACACCATTTTGATCTGATTAGTTGTACTATTTTTACGCCTTCAGTAAACAGAGTTTGATGATACCACTGAGCTCCTTTTCTGCAGAAATACTACACACCCATTAGGGGCAAAGAACAAAGGGTAGAAGAAAGATTCAAAAAACATTTTGAAAATTACAACTTTCCCTTCTCTCTCCTTCTCCTTGTGTTCTAGTGCTATTGGTTTGCAAGGGTTGCCAGGACGTGACACCACAGACTGGGTGAGGTAACGGAAATGCATTCTCTCACAGTTCTGGAGGCCAGACGTCAGAAATCAAAGGGTCGGCAGGGTTGGTTTCTCCCGGGCTCATACATGGCTGTCTTCTTCCTGGGTTTTCACGTGGTTTGCCCTCGGTTTCCACCTGTGCCCAATTTCCCTCTTCTCATAAGGATACCAGTCTTACTGACCGCCTTTTAACTTAATTACCTCTCTAAATACCTCACTTCAAATCTGGCCACACTCTAAAGTACCCAGGGTTAAGATTTCAACATTTGACTTTGGATGGACACAATTAAGCCCACTAGACACTAGTCTTCTCTTCCTCTATTTTTAAAGGAGAAACTATCCCTGCTTTAAAAGTTTTCCTCTTACAAATTTGCATTTATACTCCCTAAATTTGTCATGCATATCAAATTATCAATTACACATGTGTCTCCTGATCTTTATCTCCTAAATTTCTCTTCTTGCTTCTCTTCCTCAAGTCCTCATGATGCTTCACTTAGATTCTTGCAGCAGATTTTCCCCTGGCTCCTCCCAACATCCACGGCCACAGTGGCATTTCTGCATGAAAATCTCATAGCTGCTTCTGTTTCCATTTTTTCTGAATATTTAAATATCCAAAATTCTAAGAAGCTGTAAATTACATTCCTGTGGATTTATCCAAAGGAAAGAATGGGAAAGTTATACAAGTATGTACTTGCACAGATTTTTGTCACAGAATTGTTTACAAAAGAGAAAATTGAAAATCACCAAAATCCCCAATAATAGAAGGTTGGATAAATGAAATCTACATGTGCATCCATGAAATAAAATACCATGTAGTCATGAGAAGGATGACAATGAAAAATACCTGTCATCTATTACTGCAATTTTTTAAAAAAGTGAAAAAAGTGATGGTGTATATAATATGTTTTTATTTAAAATACAGATGGGTGAAAGGTGAATAGATTGATAGATAGACAGAATTCTGAACACACATAGATCAAATTCTTACCAGTGGTCAACTTTGGTGGTATTACAAATGTTTTTTAAAAAAATTATCTGTGCTACCTAATTCATCAAAAATAAATACATATTGGTCATACAAGAAAGAAAACTTAAAACGCAGAACTCTGCTAGTTCCCTCTTTCTCACAGATACAAGTTTAAACTTCTTACCCTGGTGTCCAGAGATCTGTACCCTGGAACTAGACTGCCTTCCCAGGTGCACTTCCTGTTGCCCCAGCTCCCCACCCCCCACCCCTCCACCCAACCCCACCCTCTCCCTCTGGCATGTGATGCTGTCTCCTATCTCTGCCTTTTCATGTGCTTTTCCCTCTAGCGAATTGCCCTTCCCCACGCTTACAGACTGACAAACTCCTCTTCATCCTCCAAAACTCCTATCAAATATCACCTGCTCCTCAAGAAATGACCACTTCCTCTTCTGGATCCCCACAGTTCTTGTGTCGGTTTCTGTCACAGTCCAGCCTTCCGCCATCTTGATTATTTTTATGTTCCTTTGACGACTGTGAGGGAATGTGGAAGAGATACCAGGATCTTAG